>APFE031101331.1:86834-102330 GCA_000404065.3 Pinus taeda
TAATAGCTCTCTGGATTTTGATTTCTGTGAAAATTATGTATATGGGAAGCAGAATCGGGTGAGTTTCCCCTCTAGTGGTAAGAGGGCGAAACAAATATTAGATCTTGTGCACAGTGATGTTGAAAATAGCAACAAGAAATGCTAAATATAGAAGTGCTAAATTTAGTACTTCTATAAATAGCATTTCGGGATACCTTCCTATTTTAGTTAGTCCCTAAACTAAAATAGAGAAGTAAAAATTCGAATTTGATCTTAGCAGCTGTTTGTAAAATAATTAATTAGTTCACCATGAGTTAATTAGTTGTAGAAAATCAAACATGAAGTCTATGTGGGGACATGCAACAGTTTCTCCATTAATTGAGGAATTTATCCATCAATTAAAGAGATAAGGATGAGTTGTAATTAGCTGGCTCAGTTAACTGAGTCAAGTCCAGTTAGATTAATTCAAACAGTTTGTTGAATTAAATGTGAGTTTAGTTAGTTAATGCATGCATGCATGTAACTGCTGCACTTCAGATAACTGAATATTCTCTCATAAATAACTCATGCATGTCAGTTCAGACAGAGACCCAGTTGAGATGAGATGGAGGGACAGTGTACTATCAGTTGCAGGAATATTCCATTGTGAATATCTCTTACATGCAGAACGAATTCTTTCCTTGAGGATTGCGCAGTTACTTCTTCAGTTTTTGTGAGTGTGATGAGGCTAGTTCACACATGTGGCATCACCGGACGCCAAGAAAAACTGCGCAAGAAAATAGGAGGCTTGGAGGGCTTCAGGAGGACATATACTATGTCTATTCAGTCTATGAGTTGTGTTGCTTGCTTGGAGAGAGAGAAGGATAGCTTGAGAGCTAATTCTTTTTGTAACTCAAACATATTTCCACTTGTATGATAATACAGAGATTGGGGTTTTAGGCTGAGGCTTTCCCCGGGTTATTTCTTCTGTGTTATGTGTGATTGCTTTCTCACTCTCAGTTATATGTGTTCTCATTGATCTCGCTCATGTTCGATTAAGCTTCCGCAAAGTTTGTTGTAGAAGTAGATCTTATATTTTGCTTTAGTCTATTGCATAATCTGTTGATCTACAATGGGAATTTATACAAGTGATGTGTTTGGACCTGTGAAGGTTCCATCACTGGGTAAGTCTGTGTACTATGTATCATTTATAAATGACTTCTTAAGGAATACATGGATATATTTCCTTAAGAAGAAATCTGAAATCTTTGACAGGTTTAAAGAATTTAAGGCTCTAGTGGAAAACTAGACAAAGAAAAAGATAAAGGTGTTGAGGACAGATAACGGTGGAGAGTTTTGTAATAAGGAATTTGAAGAATTTTGTAAGAAGCGTGGTATAGCACAACAGAAGACTACTCCATACACACCTGAGAAAAATGGAGTTGCATAAAGAATGAAAAAGATGTTGATGGAAAGGGCAAGAAGCATGCTCAGTGGTGTCGGGTTAGGACAAGAATTCTAGGCAGAGGCGGTGGGGACAACATGTTACCAGGTCAACAGATCACCTTCATCAGCGTTGGAGGATAAGACCCCACAAGAGGTATGGACTGGTAAGAAACCCACTCTTTCACATCTGAGGGTATTTGGATGTGATGCATATGTACATGTTCCAAATAAGAAACGAACCAAGTTGGATAGTAAATCTAAAAGGTGTATCTTTATTGGGTATAAGAATGGTTTAAAGGGTGATAAGCTTTGGAACTAGTAACAAGGAAGGTTGTGTACAACCAAGATGTGGTGTTCAGAGAGGTAAGAGATGTTATTAAACATGAAATCCAACCAAAGGAACCTGAGAAGATAGAGTTTGAGCTTAAGGAGGAAGAATCAGACTCTACAATAGAGGAGGCATCAGAAGATGAAGAGCCACAAACTCCGGGTGTGAGAAGATCAGTTTGAGAAAGAAGGCAGCCAGAAAGGTATAGTCCATCTACTTTATGTTCAAATTTTGCTTTATCTATTACTGATGGTGATCCCAGAACTGCGAAGGAAGCAGTAGATTCAGAGGATGGCAAACTCTAGAAAGAGGCCATGGGTGATGAAATGGCATCTTTGCACAAAAATGAGGCTTGGGATCTGGTGGAGTTATCGGCGGGAAGGAAACCCATTAGCAGCAAATGGGTGTTCAAGAAGAAGGCAAATTCAAAAGGAAAGGTGGAGAAATACAAAGCTCTGTTGGTAGCAAAAGGTTATTCTCAGGTGTCGGGAATTGATTTTGGTGATATTTTTTCTCCTGTTGCTAAGGTAAATTCTATTAGATTACTTTTATATGTTGCTGTTGCTTTTTGATTTTGAGGTAGAACAGATGGATGTGAAGACAACATTTTTTCACGGGGATCTGGAAGAGGAAATCTACATGAAGCAACCTGAATGCTTTGCGGTGAAGGGTAAGAAAGAACTGGTATGCAAGTTAAAGAAGTCTCTGTATGGGTTAAAACAGTCACCAAGGATGTGGTATCAGAAATTTGATACATTTATACGGGGACTTGGCTTCACCAGAAGCAAAGCAGATCATTGTGTGTATTTTAAATTAATTGGTGACCATGTTATTTATCTGGTCTTGTATGTGGATGATATGTTGTTGGTTGGAAATGACAAAAAATTATCCAGGATTTGAAGACCCATTTGTCCTCCAAATTCGACATGAAAGATCTTGGTGCTGCAAACTATATTTTGGGCATGGAAATTAAAAGAGATCGGGTAAAGAGGAAGCTCTGGTTAAGCCTGAGGAAGTATGTCGAGACAATACTGCAGAGGTTTAATATGCAGGATAGTAAACCGATGAGGGTTCCTATTCATGTAGGTGTGAAGTTATCTGTTGAATAGTGTCCCAAGACACAAGAAGAGGAAGAGGACATGTCCCGTGTTCCATATGCAAGTGCAGTCGGTAGCCTGATGTATGCAATGGTCTGTACTAGACTAGACATTGCACATGCAGTGGAAGTATTGAACAGGTTTATGTCAAAACCAAGGAAGGAGCACTAGACAAAAGTGAAGAGAGTTTTCAGGTATTTGCGTGGAACTAGTGATTATGATTTGTGCTACCAAGGGAGACCAGGATTAGACAAAGTGTTGGATATTCGTGGCTTTGTTGATGCAGACTGGGCTGGAGATCTGGATCATATAATATCTACAAGTGGGTATGTGTTTAACCTATTTGGAGGTGCAGTCAGTTGGATGGGTAAGAAACAGTCTGTAGTGGCACTATCAAATGCAGAGGCAGAATACATGATAGCCACTCATTCAAGCAAGGAAGTAGTTTGGTTGCAAAGATTGTGTTCAAGTATGGGGTTAGTACAGGGAGCTATAAGGATAGACTGTGATAGCCAAAGTGCAATTTTCTTGGCAAAGAACCCTGCATATCATTCAAAGACAAAGCACATTGATGTTCATTATCACTTTGTGAGGGATATGATAGAATACAAAAAGGCGTTCTTAGTAAAGGTGGACACTTTGAAGAATATTGCAGATGCATTGACAAAATCTATGAGCTCTGAGAAGTTCTCTTGGTGTAGAGAAACAATGGGTGTTGCAGGGCTGGATAAATGGCTAAGCTCTCTTGTGGCCCCCTTTGGAAAGAAAACAACAAGTGGGAGAATGTTGGGTTGTGTTATATTCTTTCCATGACTAGCCCACGTAGTTAACTGGGGGGTTAGAGGGGGGGGGAATGGCGGAGCCCCCCCTTTGTTGCACCTATTGCGTAGCGGGGGGGTCACAGGGGGTTTGAGGGGTGCAGGTAACCCCCCTTTATGGGGTCCGAGGCAGCACTCCCGAAAATTTTATTTTTTGGACCTTATATTAGGTTGGGCAGACCTACCTACGGTTTTGTGCATGATTTTTTGCACATGTTTTTGGATGAGATGGTTTTTGGTCCATGGTTTTGGACGCGATGGTTTTCAATCCATGGTATTGGATGCTTCGTCATGTATAAATATGTATTGTAACATTGAAAGGAAAATAATGAAAAATTAAGCTGGTAGTCCCGGTTTTGGGATCCAGGGAAAAGTCTCTATGTATATGTGTTTTATGTGTTATGCTCTCGCATTGTTTATTTTCTGTGTTTTAGAATTCGTATGCAGGTAATTTCTTTACAGGGTTAAAACCTATCGACGCTACCTGGGCCTTAGCATGTGTGTGTCGAAGGATGATATTTCCTAGTTCAGTGCCTACGTCCGAAGCAAAAACCGTAATTTTTGTACAAGCTTCAGATTTGACACATTTTGCAGATCAATACTATTAGATGCACAAAAATCATACTTCAACAATACATAAAGCACATAATAATAAGAGTAAGAATCTTGAGAAGAGATTCTCCCTCTGACTGGGAATCTATGTCATCAACCTATCTTTACTAAAGTTAAGAAACAACATATATGTTAGATCATAAACATATATCTATCATGGCTATCAACATCATAAAATCAATATTTCATCAAAGGTTAGACTTAAAGCAGTAAATAGATGCAACATCATATCTTAGAGATTATGAACACAATAAAATTTTCTATCAAGTCACTCCATCAAGTTAGGACATTCAGTTTAACCATATGCCATCAAGACAAGACCATAGGTAGTAAGAGACCTAGAATATCAATCTCATAGTTATACCTCTAACATCAAGTTTACCATGCTTATCATGATTAATGAGATCAAGTTAGGTAATTCAATAAAGCTTTACCAAAACAATACGAGTGTCAAACTCTCTTTCCATATGCTTTCATCATGCTTATCACAATCACTATCAACAAACTCATGTATAAGAGTCAATGAGTTATCCTTCTATATGAAATCCATCATGACAGGTATCAAGGTGCAAGCCTTCTTTATAGGATCAAGATGTCCAACATATGGACGTTAGCCAATCATCAAGTGTATCACTGTATCAATATTATATAGTCTCGTAGAAGTCAAGAAGATCAAAATGTTCAAAACCATGTGCATCATTTCATCATAGGAAACATAGATCCAAGTCACTTTCATATGCATGTATGAGCCATCAAATAAAGAGACATTCTTATCATACCTTAGGGCTTACCAAGCCATCCAATATTATTGTTGAAATACAACATATCGTGCATACCTTGTGGTATTCAAATACACGTGCACCTTCTCATAAGAAACTTGTAGTGCTTGTCACCTTTTCATCAAGCACCTATTTACCTCTTTCCATATCTATATTTTCTTTCGTGCATCTCAAATGATCCTCAAGAAGGATCTACTCATCACATCTCATCAAGGATGTTAGAAACATCCATATACTCAAATACATATGTAGGAAGTATCAATAAACATAATCATTAGATCCATAAGTCTAAACAAAAGTAAGAGGCATCATAAGTCAAGAAATACTTATCTTTAATGAGAGGTGATCCTCTCCCTCTTGAACCAATCTTCAAGAGCTATCAATGTCCATGGTCCATATACCAATGTTGCCTTCAATTATCCAACTAGGGATTATCCCATCTTGGGCTTCATCAAATCTTTGTCAAGTGCTTGAGCATCTTCACATAGACCAACTAAGTTCCATATCTCGTATTGTTTCCATAAACAAGGGTTTTCTCTCCAACCCTAACCTCATAGAATCCATCAAACCCTAATAATCAAGTTGCCTAGGGTTTTCTTCAAACCCCATAATTCTTTTAGGTCTTCACCATCCTCTTATTTCTTCCCTAAAAGGTGTCATCACGAGGGTGATCTAGATGGATTTTCTTCAGCCCAACTCTGATACCATGTTAATTTTTCACAAGGCTACATTGTTCTTTGCTTTGATAATTGCATTTATTCATTAATATATTAAGTTCACCCCATATCATCATTACATTATTCAGATCTACAACATTATTCATCAACATATGCAATTATATATATAAAGAACAACATCATCATCATCAATGCAGTGGAACATAAAGGAACAATAGAAGAGAAGCATGCATACATAGCGACACCAAGATTTGTTCGAGACGAGGGAAAAACCCACTATGGGGAAAACCCATACAAATATTCTTCTTCTTCTTAGATTGTCATCACATGATTCAACAAAGGAGAGTACAATGATCCATAACTTTATCTATGCAACAAAACAACTATGATATCCATGAAACAGATCTAATCATGCTTATAATCAAAACCCTCATTCTGATGATTGTAATGTGTTGTCATTGACTATAGTCAACTACTGGATACTACTACCACTGTATTGAATACTGTTGAACACTGTTGTCACTGAACGAAATCTTCAGAACACTGAAATATGATCTTTGAGTCCCGACCAGAGGGAGGAGGAGTTGTGCGAGCATCTATAGCAGTCCTGGACACTCTTTGCAGAATTGGAAGATTGCGTCTAGAACAGATATGGATGCTCCCAAGTGAATTGGATGAGGTTGTTCAGGGTAAAACATACACAAATATTCCTTAAACCATGGATGCTCTCATAAGGCTTCTGTGCAAGTGTCTATGGTAGCCCGGATGCTCTCAGAACCACTCTATGCAATCATCCAGGGACCGATACCTCCAGATTTGCCTCTAGAACCCTAGATGCTCCCATAGGCTTGTGTGTCAGCGTCTAGGGCTTTATGGACGTTGTCTTGACCACTGTTTGCTAGTGCCTAGGGACTAAAATGCCCAGTTCTATGCCAAAATTCAGGGATCAGAAAACCCTAGATCAGTGCGAGCTTCATCCCTGAGATTTCATACCCTTGCACAAACTTTCCTCTGACAGACTTGTGTGAACCAAGAAAGTAAGAGAAGAGAATATGGCTTAACCAGTGTGTCCAAATTAGCTCGAGGTCTCTTCTATTTATAGGCTTTCATGAGGGTCCACTTAGGTTTGAGGCCAATCTGTCCAATTTAACATGCGCTTAGGGCCAACCTAACCCAATATACATGAGTGAATAAATAAATTCAAAACCCAACTTTCGCTTATCCAAATAAGGTGATATTTAGGTCCATTTTGGTCCTCTCTAAAAGAGGAATCTAATATAATCATTATTTTGGTCATATGAGTTGTCCAACATGGAATTTGACCGTAGTTGAAAAATTAACAGATTATTCCTTGCTTTATGCTTGCTTTCCTTCCTTTCCCTTTGCTTTCTTTTCCTTCCTTGCTCCAAACTAGATTGCTCCAAGAAAACTCATGTCCAAGAGCATGAGAGAGAGAGAGAATAATGAGAGAGCTCCAAAAATGAATTGACCAAACTTATACTAACCAAACATGCCAACTAATCCTCAGAAGCCTTTTTATCAATGAGGCCTCTATTTTCTTCATTTTCCATTATTTTCCTTCAATTTCCTCCTCACATGCAACCTGTGACCTTTCACCTCCATTTTTTCCTATTTTCTTTATTTTCATAAATAAGTGTGCCAAAAATGATTTTTTGCATTTTTAATGCCTTTATCTTTGCCCTTGCCAATTTCCCTTAGCCATAAACACATCAAGTGATGCCAACTAGGATATCTTTGCCCAACATTCAACTTGGAATAAGTGTCCCTTAACCATGGTCTTATTTTGCCTTTATTTACTTTTATTACATGAAACTTTCACTGGGGCTGTTAGAGAACCCTCCGTCCACTCATGTTATGACCTATCATTTATGGTGTTCATTTAACTCCTTAAATGATGATTCAATTCATTTATGACTTTTCCATAAAACTCTTATTGGTATGGTAGCTAAGTAGTATGTTGAATTTCCACGACCTTCATTAACAACTTCAATGCCTTGGCAACTATGTTTTTGACCCATTTTTAATTAACTATCAGATATTAAACTGGAACCAATCTTTTAACCTCCTTGAAACAGTTTGACTGCACCCATATATCTAATCATATTCATGAGTGGAGGCGTCAATGTAAATTGGTTAAAACTTTCATTCCTAATCAATTATTGGAAAAATAGTTTATTAAATATTTATTACCATCTATAACTGAAGATGTTGCTAAAGGTGGAGTTGTTACCGAAGAGAAAGTCATTACTCGTGCCCAATACCTAGATTTGATTTATAATCAATATGGCACGCTCTATGACAATATACCCAATGCTTCACAACCTCAGCATAATGTTCCACCTACCCTCTAAGGAATGACATGCCACTGATGGTGTGATTGGTTTTGCTAGTAAATAGAAAGTGAGTAAACTATCTAGTTCATCTCCTACTATGACTACTCAAAACCCATCCTTTGCTACTCCTGCGACTCCAATCAATCCACCTCAAATCCTTCTCCAAATGTAATACCAACTAAATTAACCATTAAACCTACTAAAGGCATTATTCACAAATCAACATTCAATCCTTGTGTGAGAGCTTAAAAAAATTACAATATAGTTGAGGACTTGGCCCAAGCTCCATCTGCTATGTCAACTCTTGAGGTATTGCAGAACTGTCTTGCCCAAAAGAGATCTTTACTTCTAGAAATTGGAGGAATATATCCTTCAGATTTTAATCTTGTTGTCTTTAATCACAAGAACCATACTCCTAAACTTCCACCCCAACTGGAATTCATGATCCAAATTGTTATTATAAGTAAAATTGTCCATCAGATGATTGTATGAAGGTTGCTTTCATGTTGGAAAGCTATTGGTTCTCCGCAGTTTAATTAGTCACCCACCACTCTTAAGGCTTCTGATGGAAGAGGTTTAAAACCTACAGGATTTTGAATTCAATGCAAGTAGAATTAGCTGGAAAAAGAGTCTCAGTAGAGGTTGAAGTCATAGATGGACCTTTGGATTATAACCTTTTATTGGGTTGAACATGGATTTATGCCATGGCACTTTTGGTCTCGACCTATTTTAAAATGATTGATTTCCCTCACCAAGAGGGCATCATGGCCATCGATCAACTTACCTTTTTTGCTAGTAATTCTCAAACTATTGGAATCATTCCACTTGTGGGTGAACCCCCACAACCTTATCAACATGTTGGCATACGATTGCTTAAGGATTCCTCCTTAATGGGAACTTTTTTCACTCCCTCCTCCTGAGATTCCCAATCTAGTTTCCTTTGTTAATATTATTTCCTCATGCACTATTCCATCGATCTCTGGATAATTCCAGACATTTCTAATGTTGATACATTTGGTGACTGTATGTCACTCAGTCCTGTTGAGCTTGAATATGAAGAAATTTATTCTATCTATTCGGAAAATTTTGATATCAATTCCTCAATAAATTGGGTTGATCATTCCCAAGATTTTGGTTCATCTTCTGACCCTTTCATAGGTACATTCTCTACTAATGAAAGCATCATATAAATCATGATGTTAGATGAAGCACCATGGGATGATAATCATCATCGTTCCTCATTACTTGAAATCCTTGAGAATAATCTTGGAGATGTTTACTCACCCAATATTATTAAGACATTTAAAAATTCCATATCCATTCATGACATCAATTTCGAGAAGAACTTAGCAAATATTGAAGAAACCATTCCTCTTGATATTTCAACTAAACTCAAAGTTATTGAAAATGTCCATATTGGTGCATCTTGTTCTTTCGATGAGATCAATATTTTTAAAACCTTTTTTCAAGAATTTCCTGATGTTTTTGCATGGACATATGAAGAGATGTTATGTATTGATCCCAATATCATCGTACATGAGATCAAAACTTATGTGAATGCTAAGCCAGTTCGACAATGCCTATGTCCCGTTCACCCTAAGAAAGTTATTGCGATCAAGGCAAAAGTTGAAAAATTTTGTGTGTTGGTTTTATTTACCCCGTTCCTCTCACTGATTGGGTCTCAAACATAGTCCTTGTGATGAAAAAATAAAGAACGATTTGAGCATGCATCTTGTCCTAAAGACAACTACCCAACCTTGTTCATTGACCAAATTGTTGATGACTGTGGTGAAATCGTTTTGTTTTGTTTTGTTTTTGTTTTTGTTGTTGTTGTTTTTTTTTTAATTGGTTTTTCCAACTACAATAAAATTAACATACTCCCATAAGACCAACATAATACTGCATTTATATGTCCATGGAGCATATTTTCCTATCATAAACTACCTTTCAATTTGAAAAAAGTTGGTGCAACTTTTGAGAGGGTTAAGAATTATGCCTTCCATGATATCAAGCACATCGTACAACCTTATTTGGATGATTTACTTGCCCACTCTAAACATCGTGAGGATCACCTAATGCATCTCAAGCAAATTTTCCTACATTGCAGACGTTACAATATAATATTAAATCTGCACAAGTGTGTGTGTTTTGTGTCCAATCTGGTAGATTTCTTGGGTTCATTGTGTCAAAACAAGGAATCTGCATCAATCCACTAAAAGTACAAGTGATTCTTGATTTTCCTGCACCTAACTCATTAATTTAGTTACAACATCTCTAAAGGAAGGCTAACTTTCTACATAGTTTCGTCCCAAACTATGCAGAACTTATAAAAGGATTTACTTTCCTATTGAAAAAATGGGTTCCCTTCCATTGGGATGATACAACCCAAAAGGATTTTGATGCCTTGAAAGATGTCCTAGCTCGAGCATCATTATTGTATCCCCCAAACTATCAACGAGATTATTTTATGTATGTCGATTCAGTTGTTACCACCATTAACATGGTGTTGGTCCAAGAAGATGACCTAGGGTATGAATATCCCATTTATTATTTGAGTCGAAATTTAAATGACACTAAAGTCAACTACACTCACGTCGAAAAGTTAGCTTTGGTAGTTGTGAAAGTTGTCCAAAGATTTCGCCACTATATTATGCTTCTGAAGACTATGGTAGTTTTTTATTGCAACCTGATGACTTACATTTCGTCACATCAATTGTTGGGGGGGGGGAGGAATACTCTAAATGAATTGTTATTCTCTAGGATTTTGGTTTTGAGTTCATCAAATCCAAATCTAAGAAGTCCTTAGTCTTTGTTGAATTGACATGTGACCTTCCCTCATATGGAACTGAGTCAACATCTAATGATTCTATTCCTGATGAGTAGTTGTTTCTGATTGATTCATTTGATCCTTGGTATGGATAAATCATTATCTATCTCCAAACCCAAGCTTTCCGACCCAACAAAGCTCACTCTGATCAACACTACATTTGATACTAGGATCAAAATTACATTATACTTGGCGATACTTTATACCGTCACGATGTCAATAAGATATTCGAATGGTACCTCACTCATGAGGAGGTTGAGAAAGCTTTTAATGTATGTCACACTAGAGCATGTGGTAGACATATGTCTGGTTATGCCATCGCCAAAAAGATTTTGTGAACTGGTTACTTTTGGCCCACCATGTTTTGAGATTGCATCCTTGTAGTCCAAAAGTGTTATACTTGCCAAATTTATAATTATAAAGCTTGTGCTCCAACTACTCATGTGCATCCTATTATCGTTGTTGGAGCCTTTGCAAAATGGGGCATTGACTTCATGACCTACGAACTTCATCCGTTCGAGGGGCATGGCTACATGATTGTGGTTGTAGATTATTTTACCAAATGGGCTGAAGCGATACCTACCTATAAAAACAATGACGAAACAACTGCATTATTTTTTTTCGACCATGTCATTGCCAGTTTGGTGTGCCGCAAGCCATAGTTACAGACCATGGTAAGAATTTATGAAATTACATGATGTCTATACTCACTGTCGAGTTGGGCCTTCAACATTATAGCTTGACTTCCTATTACCCACAAGCCAATGGGAAAGTAGAAGCCATTAACAAGGTTTTCAAAACGATGTTACATTGCATGATAGAGATTCATAAGACGAATTGGCACCTCAATGTTTTTTCCGCTTTGTGGGCATACCGAACATCTGTCTGAACTGCGACTTGATTCAAACACTTTCAATTGGTGTATGGTCTGGAAGCATTCCTTCCCATTGAATGTGAGTTTTCATCTTTAAAGATTAAAATCGAGTTTCTTCCTACAACTTCCACAGAAGAAGAACATTTTTTGCATCTAGGCCGCTTAGATGAGACTCAACGTGATGTTGCAATGGCCAATGAGGCCCACAACAAACGCATAAAAGCACATTATGACAAAAATGTTAAACCTCGTGCCTTCTCGGAAGGTGATCTGGTCCTTTTATATGATTATGGAGTTGATAAATTAGGAGTTGGACAGCTCGAAACGATTTGGCTAGGCCTATATATAGTCAAATGTGTACTTGCAAAGGAGGCTTATGAGCTTGTTGATTTTAATGGAATCCCTTTGGAACAACCCATAAATGGGTTTTACCTGAAAAAATACTATTCCTATATTACTTTTGAATAATCATTGTGTACATATTGTATAGGTGTGTTAATGTGTTTGCAGTGTGTTTCCTTCGGATTTTCCTCCCACCACTGTTAATCTTGAATTACATTTGATTTGCAGATGTTGGCGTTCCCTCATCCATATGTTGGTTATGCTAATGCCACTAGTCCTAGTACTCATAACCTTTCATCCACAACGTGGGGTATTTATGCTCCAAATGGTGAGTTAGTGAGTCTACAAGGGATTTTCATCAGTCGCTCAACTAATAATATTGTTGAGTATATCATGGTGATCGAATTACTATATAATGTTATTCCTTGTAGCATTCACCATTTGATGGTCAAAATTGATTCACAACTCATAGTACTACATGTGAACAATGTTTATTCAGTACGGAATTCAACTATGCTACACATGTTTTTAAGGATTTGTTTTCTAGAATGACATTTTGATGACATTCGATATGAACATATTCCTAGAAGTATAAATACATTAACTGATGCATTATCCAATTATGTTTTAGACAAACATTTGCAACATGTAAATATTTCAATCAACATCACACATTGAACAGGAAAACATAGCAAATAGGAAACATCGATAGGTAATTGTATATAGAGTTTGGATTTACAAAAATTGTGTCTGAGACACATATGGCTACACGAGCTATATTATCAAATTACATGTAGACAAAATATGGCTCAAAGGCTTCGTGACTAGCCCTGATGATCATCGTGATAACACACAAATGTGCGGACAACTTTGCATAACAATCGACTGATTTAATCTGGCACTCCAATAGCGTATCGCTACAGTTGCATAGGGATCTCATTAACCCTAACTGT
Source organism: Pinus taeda (assembly GCA_000404065.3). NCBI lineage: Eukaryota > Viridiplantae > Streptophyta > Pinopsida > Pinales > Pinaceae > Pinus > Pinus taeda. The sequence goes on from APFE031101331.1 coordinate 99,900, forward strand.
GGCACACTATGAGTCAAATGCTCAACATGGCACTCAAACTTGACAAGAGTCTCAACTATATTGAGATCCTCCATCTCCGCCTCTGCCCCTGCAACAACTCCAATATGTGCAAGTTGTGGTTGTTCCCGACATTGAAGATACGACGAGACTACTGGTCATATGGGTCGAATATATGCATGTGAAACCAATAATTAGTCTATGATACATTAAAATAATAATAATAATAATAATTCAAAATGACATTGCTTTACTTATATCACCCCATTGTTGGCCTTTAGGTAAAACAAACTCTGAGTCTCCTCGGAAATCAACCCTGACATATGCATAGTCCTCAATCATAATAAGTTGTACCCGTAGCCATTGAAAGAAAGTAGGGGTAAAGCTCATCCCAAGTGCACCCCCATGATGAGACATGAGATCTACACATTGCCTCATCCGTGGAACCCTAGGTTTGGGAAGCTTGCAAGAAATTCGTTGAGGACGAAGTAATGGTATCCTCTCCAGACCGAACGATATCAGAATAAAACCATACCCAAACTTATTCAAGTGTTCGTCCCTTGCTCTATTAATTTGTTCCTTCAAGTTTGTAAATTTCCCTTCACTCCAATTGAAGGCAATAGGTTCTACGCATTCCAATGCATACTGCATTTGGGACTTGGTGGCCAAATGCAAAGCGACACTGCTAGCCAACCGAGTGATAGTAAAGAGGATCATCTTGAGAGGCAATCAAATGACATCCTTGATTTCTATCTTTCCATCCTTTGTTTCCTGAGAACGAGGCCTACAATGAGCAACTATGTAGTCCTTCATAGCCTCACCAGCTCTTCTCATTCCAAATAGTGAGATAAGAGATCCTCTCCAGCATAACCCTGTCAGAAAATTGATATCCTCCACCTCTATTATGATAATATGTGCTTCGATCATGAAGAACTACCCTTGAATATCCATGCCCTGACCAAATATTCCAATAAATCAAGTTGAGATCTCAGGCCTAGAATCCAGAAAAAACTTAAGGAGTTCACAGTTCCTTAAGCCTCATATTGTTGTCGGGTCATTTGAAGCATCTAAATATTATTCATGTTATCTTTCTCTCTAGCTTAAAACCATTTTGTCTTCAGTAAATAGCTGCAAAATCATAAGAAAAACACCTAGAATTAGCCTTATGCAAAACTTTGAGAGAAATCTAGCTCAAAAACTTAAACTTTTTTCTCCAACTACACTGTTATGAAACCAGCTCAAGAAAAGATAGAAAAGATAGATCAACGTCTTAGAATTCAACCTCTTGGAGGGGGCAACCTCCTTTACATTACATAAATGAACAATTCTTGGATGATACAAATGAAAAGACCTCCTTTCTATATATAGGAGTCTAAGGGGTCATAACAAAATTATAGCCGACATAACAATAATAATCTAAGGGCACAATAATAAAAATAGTGGGCTTCTATGGGGCACAATAGTAACAATATGGGCACTACATGGGTACATCAATATAATAAGTGGGTTGTAATAATAATAATAAGGGGTTACACTAGTAGTATAGGGGCCTAACATGCCCCTCTCCTTCAAAAAGTGTTGTCCTCAACGCTTGAGTAGTTTTTGATTCTTCTGTATAAAATTCTTGTCCTCCCATGTGGAATCTTCAGCGGGTAATTTCTTCCACTTGATGAGATACTCTAAAATTGATTGCTTTCGTAGCTGTCGGGTTCTTGTTTATGTGACTACTCCAGGTTCCAATATGAGTTTTCCTTCCTCTTCAATTTTTAGCAATATTGTTTGAATTGGGATCTTTTGCAACATTTGAATAAGTGGCCATACTTCTTCGTCCTTCTTCCATTCATCTCTTGTTTCATTTATCCAATATGGTTGGATAATAGAAATAGCACAAAACAATGCTTCCACATCCTCATCCTTGAAGAGTCTTCCCATTCGGTAAGGTCGCCATTTTTAAGTGCATATAGTATTGCCAACATTTCTTTCTCATAAATAGCTTGCTTGAGATGTAGTAGTAAAAATACCCAATCATCTACATCAAAACATTTTTCACTACGATGTTGATCTACCTGTTGTTTTGTTTGATTTTGCACCGAAGTGGTGTTATCCTTTAAAAGTTGGAGAACTTGTTTTTGATGCTTGATGTGATCTTTCACTGCTTCAACCTTTTTCATCTTGATATGTCCTTCTATCTCTGGAGTTTGAGGAGTGGTAATTTATTCCAATCCTTTACAAGATATGATCGGATTCATTTCTTCATTCTCGATGTGATCTTTCACTTCTTGCACATTTTTCTTCTTGATATGTTCTTTCTTGAGAGTTTGAGGAGTGGTAATTCTTACCAATGCTTTACAAGATATGGTTTGATTCATTTCTTCTTTCTCTGGGGTGGGGTCCTGGTGTATATCCTCTTCTTTTGATGTTTCTTAATCCTTTT
>APFE031101331.1:107076-123621 GCA_000404065.3 Pinus taeda
ATAAAATAATCAGAGCCTACATAACAATAATAATGTAAGGGCACAATAATAACAATAGTGGGCTTCTATGGGGCACAATAGTAATAATATGGGCACAATAGGGGCACAACAATAGTAATAAGGGGTACAACTACAATAGTAATGGGGTAATCACTAGTATTATGGGGACCCAACATGCACCCATTGCACCTTGATCCAGGTGGATGTTGGTGGACACCCGCCTATTCCACTTGGACCCCCACCACTCTCTCTTTCAGTTTTTCAGTTTCCTTAATTGTAGCACAATTTACTAAATTTGTTAGTTTTCCGGGTCTTGAACTTTCGAAGCTGTTTTGAGGCCCTAACGTTTTTTGGAAAAACCAGGGTCAACATGTGTTTGTAACTATTTTTTTCCACTTGAAAGTTGTAGTCCTTAGATAGATATTTCTAACGAGGTATTGTGCGCATCAAACGAAGATCGTATGATAAAGTTACGACCCCAGGAAGTTGATGTACCAATTTACCCAATCATGGCCCATAGTTTTGGCACTTTATCTCCTAGGGTTAGGTTTTTGGATGTTTAGGGTTTTCCATTGTTTCTCAATAATAAATAGGCCTCTGAGCCTCATTGGAACACAGTTCAGAGGCATGTAGCTACCACATCTCTTCTTAGAGATAAGCTACCATCGTCGAGCTAGTTTTATGCCCATTCTGTTTGTAAGCATATTTTAGTATTTGATATTAATGAAATGAAGTGTTATTTCTATTGCATCTCTAAGTTTATGGTTATAATTGTAATTTGTTGCATTCTTGTTTAAGTTTGGATCAGTGGTATCAAAGTGGTATGCTCTTTCTCTATTTTTCTTTGCATGTCCCCAACGAGGTCGGAATATAAGGAGTTAAGACTCGAACTGGTCGAACCTTTACAAGACCAGCCTCACAAATCCGAACGACCTCCCACGGTAGAAGAGAAGAAAGACAAGGGGGCGGGAGATCCTTTCAAAATCTTGCTCGAAGAAGCCCTCGAGCGACAAAGGAACGCGATGATGAACGATTTTTTCCAAATTCTTCAGCAGCTACCCAAAGTCAACACATCTCCTTCCAGCAGCTACTCTGGAAGCGCAACACCCTTTAAGATACAAGTTAAATTTGACATCCACATATTTGAAGGTCAGATAATGCGGGCGTCATAGATAAATGGTTAAATATGCTAGAAGGATATTTTTTCTGTTCATGATTTTTCCAACTAGAAAATATTACTTTTGCGCCTCTCAAAACCGCCCGCCACTTCGAGGACTGGTGGGAAACCTACTATGAGAAGAAGGATGAAAGTACACCCTCGCTATTTTCAACCGCATCCACTTGGAATTCATTCCGGGACGCCATCAAGGAGTATTATTACCTTGTCAGGAGCTATGAGGATAAATACATAAAATATACCACATCGCGACACAAAAAGAACCAAGGCGTGTTAGAGTTTACCAATTTTTTCTATACCCTTCGCATGAAGTTGGGTGTCAATGATTTTGAGCGACATTTGGTACTCAAGCACCATGGATGCCTACATAGGTACATCCAGGACGAGATGGATTTCCTGGACATCTCCTCGCTCAGCACATTGTACTAATACACTGTTAAGATTGAGCAGAAGTTTAAACATAAGAAGCAAGAATTTAGATATGTGAATCCAAAGCAAGGGAAAGGCGCCCCCAAGCCGCAGATCAAAGGACAAAGCTAAGGCGGTGCGACCCAAGACAACCCGCCGAAGCTGCAAGCAAAGAATAACACCTCAAAGACAAAGAAGGACACAGGGAAATGGTGTGAGTTCCATAAGAGCTCCACTCACAACACGAGTGAGTGTCGGGCCAAGCAGTCACTGGTGGCTAAGTTGAAGGCTTCCGAATTAGACTCGTGTTCCAACTTTGAGTCAAAACTCGACAAGGGGAATGTCAAAGGGAAGCATATCATTGATGCGGAGCCCAGTGCCACCGTGGCCACCACCAAGATCCATAAGAACGAGCTTGAAGATCCAAAGGAGGGGGAATGCCTCTTCCACTCATAAATGTGGGCGAAGGGTTCTCTGTTGTAGTTCATTGTTGATAACAGGAGCCAAAAGAACCTCATTTCAGTAGAGGTTGTGAAGCGGCTAGGCCTATCGACTACAACACATCTGCAGTCATAAACCACCAGGTGGTTTCACCAAGGACGAGATCTCCATGTCAGCGAGCAATGTCGCCTTCCCTACAACATCAAGCCCTTAACGAATGAGGTACTATGTGATGTTTCCCCTCTTGAAGTTTGTGATGTATTATTAGGACAACCATACTTGTGGAAGTGATATGTTGTATATGAGTTTAGACCTCGCTCTGTGATTGTTACTTTGGGTAATAAGTTGTACAGAATGCCGGAGGTAGCCCCGCCTATCACCATCTCTTTGATCACTACAAAGAAATCCAGTAAGATCATTTCATAAACTTGGAAATTTGTTTTCCTTATGATTCACCCTTAGGGAAACAAGAAGATTGTGGCCACGACTTCTAGACTAGGCTCCTCTACACAGTAGTAGTTGATGGACAAGGTTGTGGAGGAGTATAGGAACATTTTCTCCTCACCTACAAGGGTGCCTCTGAATTATCAGGTCAAGCACTCCATCGATCTAACCCCAGGCGCACAACTACCCAATGGACTGATCTATCGACGTTCTATTCTGGAGAACAACGAGATTAAGAGGCAGATTCATGAGTTGGTTTAGGAAAGGCTAATCAGGCCAACCTCATCACCCCATGAGAGCCTGATTGTCTTGGTACAAAAGAAGGACGAGACCTGGAGATTCTGTATTGACTAACGAGGGCTGAACAAGATCATTGTACAAAATAGGCACCCAATCCCACAGATTGATGACCTTGTAGACCGGCTAAAAAAGGCCAAATATTTCAGCAAGATTGATCTGAAGTCTAGTTATCACCAGGTGCCTATCAAACCCCTTGATGTGTGGGTCACTGCTTTCAAATCTAAGGAGGGCCTTTTCAAATGGTTAGTCATGCCTTTCAAGTTGACGAATTCCCCCACAACCTTCATAATATTGATGGACGACATCTTGTGACCCTTCACCATTGCATTCATGGTGGTGTATTTAGATGACATCTTGATCTTCAGCTAGAGTTGGGAAGAGCACCTCCACCATATTCGACAGGTCCTCTAAACCCTACAACAACACAAGTTGTGTGCCAATTTGGAGAAATACACTTTTAGTATGACCCGGGTTAAATATATGGGGTACATCATTGATGAGAAGGGTGTGCATGTGGACCCAACCAAGTTACAAGTCATTCATCATTGGCCAACCCCAACCATTCTAGAAAAGCTCCACAGCTTTCTGGGCCTTGCCAATTTCTATTGCAGGTTCGTGTTGGGGTTCTCTAATATCACTTGGCCTTTAATTCAAGTCACCAAGGGTGAAGTGAAAGCAAATTTCGTTTGGTCTGAAACCCAACAGAAGGCGTTTGCCGAGTTGAAGCATTGCCTCTACTCTGCACCAGTGCTCACATTACCAGACTTACAACAACCATTTGAGATTGAGACAGATGTCTCAGACTATGTTATTGGTTCAATTATTACTCAGCATGGGCATCTAGTGGATTACCATAGTAAGACACTTTCAGATACAATCCGAAAGTATCCTGCCTATGACAAAGAAATATATTTCATTGGGCACGCTTGCTGTTAATGGAAGCACTACATTATGGGGAAGGAAACAATCATCCACATAGACCACCGACCCCTACAATTCATACAAACACAAGGAAAGTTGCACAATGATCTCCATCAGAAATGGTCCACATATCTACAACAGTTCCCTTTGAACATTAAGTACAAGAAGGACAACACCAATGTTGCAAATTGCCTCAATCAACCACCAGTCATGGTGCTAATCATTGTGCTCAACTCCTATGGGCACGAGACTTCGAGGTGGCCGCATCTTTACAAGAGTGATCCAGAATTCAGCAGCACATACCAGACACTCCTAGGAGGTAAGCAAGTTCCAAATTTCACCTTCAGGATGCACTGTTATGCCATTTGGGACACATCTGTATTCCTTCAAGAGAGCGTGCCAAGATGATTTGGGAGACGCACTACAATCAGGTCACTAAACCCTTCAGAGTAGAAAAAACAGTGGCAGTACTGCAAAAGTATTTTTATTGGCCGAACCTTCATCGGGATGTTGGGAAGTACATTCAATCCTGCACTGCTTGCGCCATTTCCAAACCAACCATCAAGAAGCAAGGCCTATATACTCCTATGCCTACTCCTAGTCGACCTTGGGAATCCATCTCCATGGATTACATGTCGGGCCTTCCTTCTACTAAGCACGACAACGACTGTGTTTTTGTGGCCGTCGACAGATTCTTTGAGATGGCCATTATGGCGCCCTGCAAGAAGAATATCATAGCAAAGGTCACTTCTAACCTCTTCTTGGAGCGAGTGTGCGTACAGTTTGGGATCCTACTATCCATTGTCTTAGATTGGGACAACAAATTCATAAGTGCGTTTTTCTCAAGTCTCTATTCGATGCTGGATACAAAACTTACTAAGTCCATGACTTTCCACCCCCAAATTGATGGCCAAACAGAGGTCGTCAACATGATGATCGTAGACATTCTAGGCATGTACAACTCGCAGCATCCACACACATGGGATGAAATCCTCCCCTATGTCTAACACATCTACAACAAAGCTCTCCATAGCTCAACAAGCCACAACCCCTTTCAAGTAGGGTTGGGATTTCAACCATTATGTCCCATCGATGTGGCCATACCATTTGCAGCCACTCAGGTAGATTCGGCTCACATCTAGTTCGAAGCCAACAGGGCTAGCAACTTCATTGAGTGCATTCAATGCATCCGCCAACAAGTCCATGATATATTAGACAAAGCGAATGCCAAGTACAAGCGGCGCCATGATCAACATCAGGTGTCGCACAAGTTCTAGGCAGGCAACAAAGTTTGGCTACATTGAACCCCACCAAAAACTTCGCTTGCTCCAATATGGGCCATACACCATCACCAAGGATGTAGGGGACAATGCCTTCGAGGTCAACATTCCACCTTTCCTTGGTTTGCACCCAGTGTTCAATGTAGACCGCCTTCGGCCATACTTTCCACCATTGCTAGACACATCCAACATTGCAAAACAATGCACACCAATATAGTTAAACCTAGACTGCATGGAACGTGACACAACTGATCAGATCATGGACACACATATCAAGAACACTTTCCAGTAGAAGATCCAACTATATCGGGTTGTCAAAGTTGGCCAACTCTTGCACCAAGGCAAGCGGTTCACTAGGGACCAAGTTCAGTAGAAGTTTCCCCATCTCATCGAGGCACAACGCAATGGTGACCATTGCTTCCTAAGGGGGGAGGACTTATTTAGGTGGATGTTGGTGGCCACCCACCTATTCCACTTAGACCCCCACCATTGTTTGTTTCAGTTTTTCAGTTTCCTTAATTGTAGCACAATTTATTATTTTTGGCAGTTTTTTTGGGTCTTGAACTTCCAGAGTCATTTTGAGGCCCTAAACGACGTGTTATTGGGGAAAATAGGGCAAACATGGGTCTTTAAGTAATGTTTTTTCCATGTATAAGTGATAGTCCTCAGATAGATCTTTCTAATGAAGTATTGTGCACGTCAAACGAAGATTGTATGCCAAAGTTACGACTCACGGAATTTGATGTACCAATTTACCCAAAGATGCCCATAGTTTTGGCACTTCATCTCCTAGGGTTAGGTTTTTGGATGTTTAGAGTTTTCCATTGTTCTCAATAATAAATAGACCTTCGAGCCTCATTGGAACACAGTTCAAAGGCATGCAACGCCCACATCTTTTCTCAGACATAAGATACCATCGTCGAGCTAGTTTTATGTCCATTCTATTTGTAAGCATATTTTAGTATTTGATATTAATGAAATGATGTGTTATTTCTACTGCATCTCTATATTGATGGTTATATTTGTAATTTGTTGCATTCCTGTTTAAGTTCGGATCACACCTAGCTTTCAAGGGACAAAGCAACCCAGTGCACTCTACCTTACTGGCAGGTGCGTTGGTCCACTCTTCCTAGTGTGGATTAGGCAGACCCAGTGCACCTTTCGATATAGAAAGGATGCAATGGGCCTAGGGTGAAAATTTGGACCCTAAAATGTTGAGAAATCTCACAAAATTGCATCAAATGAAGAATAGAAACCGTGAAAAAGGAGAGAAAGGATAGATCTCCTACTTGGAATTGACGACACTAGAAATGGTCCATCAAATTGGCTGCAATCACTGCTGAAGTTTGAGGGTAAAATGCACTGAGAGCTCTTTCACAAGAGGTAAAATGAAAATGGTAAAGAAATGTTTTTTACTTTTCACTATTTATGGTCAATTAGTTATTATTTTAATATATTTTTAATATTTTTGACCTAATTTTTACCATATAACATGTATTTTTAATCTTTCTTGTGGTGTTATGAGTAGGTTAAAAGTTAATTGAAGGATATAATGCAGATTTTAAGTTGAATGCAGATCATTTTGATCAAAGAGCATACTTTTATCACTTGTTCGGGCTTTGTAAACTTACGAAATAGGACCCCCCCAGAGTCCTCTTTCAACTCTTTTCAAATTCCCAAGACATGAAAAGATTGCCGAGCATTTGTCTTTTCACACTTGTTAAAGTAAATGAAAATATATCTACTCAACATAAGTTTAACCCTTTTCTGGATTGGGATAGACTATTTACGAAAAAAGAATACTTCAGTGGAACATGACTAAAAGGTTCTCCTAAGTATCATTTTCTGCCTTTTCAGACTCATGAGACTAATTTGACGAAAATGAACCTTTGGAGTTTTTTTTTTGCCTCTTTTTCAAACTCTCTAATCATGAAAAAGAAGTTGAGTTATGCCTCCGCTGGACTCATAAAATCATCAAACAACATTGGACTCATCGAACATGATGGAACTGAACCATTCCTTCTAAGGATTCATTGAAATTACTCAGAAGGATTCATCTAAGGGATGAACTTATAGATCAAGCATATGTTATACTCCTCAAGCTTGTCAAAAATAAAGAGGTACTCGCCATAAATGGTTGGGAAATTGGGAAAATAGGGTACTAAACTTATTAATGGCAGTGAGTCGCTCTTGAACATGACACTCTTTCACTTCATCTCCATGACTGATGGGTTGGGAAATTTGCTTACCTCTTTGGTTAATCACACCATATCAAAAAACCTTCATAGTTGGTTTTGAGTCAATGTTGCCAACTCCAAAGAGTGTCGCCAATATGTTCAAGGGAAGTCCTTCAATTGACATATGCTACAATACTATTAAGCCTTCGTTCATGTTTTTTGTTCTTGTTCCAGAAGCTTCTAAGATGGTTTTAACCATCTGCCATGGATAAAGATCTTGAATTCCTACTCTAGAGGTCTTATCTCTTGTCCTTAGAGTTTATCCTCCTTCATATGTGGATCTCAAGCCTACATTGGTAAATCCCAAACTACCACTTTTACCCTATAAATCTATTGCCTCCCATAGAGTTTGGGTTTGCTTTTAGAGATTACTAGTGCCCTCATGCTACTACTTTTAACTTAAGGAATCATCTTCCATTAATTTATTAGGGTTGAGTTTGAAGGTTTGCTTTGTGGCAAGGAAGGACAAGGAAATTAGGGAGACATCTACAAAGTCAACATCTATAAATGGTTGTAACTCTTCTTCATTTATCAATAAAAAAAGCACTATGTTTTCTTATAGTTGTGTCATGTTGATGCTTATGTATTTCAATGCCATTTGACTCATTGATTAGAGACATTAGTCCATGCTATTTGGATATTGTAGTTCTCTTGCTTGTTTTAGTCATTGTTGCAGGTTCTATTTATAGCGTTTGGAGCTAGAGTTGGAGCTTACAAGCAAGGAAGAGGAGCACTTACTATAGATTCTAGGTAGGTCTATTTTTCGCATTCTAATATCTTTAAGGAAAACATAGATCTTTTTCCCCCTATTATTTCTAGACCAAGCCACTAGATATAGGGAGTTCATTTTTGTTCACGTAAGTGAATTTTCCATATAACAACATGCAGATGCAAACATTCCAATTTTTGGCTCAACTTTACCAATATAAGTTCCTTATGTGTTCCCAATATACCTAAAGGTGTCATTGTTCTAGCAATATAGTGGGGGATAGGGCAATCTCACTCAATTTGGAATAGTAGAGGGAATGCCATTTTTTGGATTGAAATAAGGGGTCCATCTATTCAAATAGAGCCCTTTATTTCCATAGAAGTAAGACCTATTCCTAAATATTTGATCCTTGCCTTCTTTAGTTTCAAAAAATAAAATATAAAGCCCTCTTTTACAAAAATAATGCGACAATCTTCCTTTGATCAAACCTTTCAAGCTCTTTTGAATCTAGTTTTCCATAGCCTTGGGAGAGGGCCAAACTTTGGTGAACTATCCCACCAAAGTTCATTCCATGAATTTTAGAGTCATTAATCGAGCATTTATAGGAGGGAGCAGAAGCTCTTGATAGACTTGCTTAGAAAGAAGACCAATGCTTGAAATGCATCGATTTTTAAAAGAAGAGGAGGAGGAGAGGGGGTAGGAGGAAGCCACCCTATAAAAAATGTATACATGAAAACTTAAGAGTGCCTTAGTCACTAGAGTTTTAAACACGAGATCACAACCCATACCTCATCTTAAACATAACATTAATCTTACATCTACATTTAATCCACATTGTGTCTTCAACATGCACTCCACTATATTACCTTTAATATTAATTTTATTTTTTAAACTTGCTATATTAAAAATATACTTTTGATATTCTAAATTTAAATCAAATATTCTATTTATTAATTTTCTCTTATTTCCTATTTATTCAACATTTAAATATGATAATACTTTTAATAATATTAATATTAAACATTTAATATGATAATTACTTTTAATAATATAATATTATGCAAAATAACCTCATACAAATAATATCTTTATGCATCCTCTCTTAATTTGAAGCAATGCTAAGAAACACTTGATCAAAATAAAAATAAAAAACTTAAACTGAAATTAGACACCACGAAACGAAATTAGCCTCTCTTTTTTTTTTTAATAAAATATCTAAAATTAAAATGTTAAAGAGTTGTGCTAGCCGTTGAGAGGCGTAACACACGCACGATCTGATTAGGTCCATTTGTCGCCAATTTTTATAAATACTTTGAGTTTCATGTAGCTTCTTCAGCGCGCTACACAGCCTGGTAATTTCACTTGAAGTGGAAGTGGAGTGTGTGAACAGGAGTGTGAACGTTTGATCAGCACTGCAATTTGAAATCACATCCATGGATGATAACAGGTATCTGTAACTCCTAAGAACAGCCATTGTTGCATCCTTTTTGAGGTACATGATCACTGTTTTCCTTTAAAGAAACCAAACACCCAAGTCTGAGAACGACTGGTCCTCGGAATCTAGGGTTAGATGCCACACAATAGGTGGTTGAGGCAACAATGTGCTGATTTCTGTTTTGTTTCCATGAACATGTTTATTTATTATTTAGACATAGTAGTGTCAACGTATATTGGTTGGGAAAGGGATGGTTCAAATCCCCAGAGACACATTTTGCCCATCATGGGCGTTTCGGCCGTGCAAATGGGTCATTTCCGTGATTGGGCTAGGTGCAAGTCATTTCGCAGAATAAATACTCTCCAATTTCATAGAAGGAATCTTTGGAGAGTGCCGCCCAGAATGGACATGGGCACGTTTTCTACACAGTGACATTACTCATAGCAGTAACGTGGGTTTAAACTTTAACCTAAGCAAAGTGTTGAGACCCTAAGAATAGTTGTCTCATTACAGGCATTCAATCCTGATATTTCTGTTTTATTGAGGCATGACTAACCTGGGCAAACTCCAGGTGCTCTTACATAGCTGAAATTGGATAGAAATAAATTGAGCATGCCAAACTCTTAGGGCCAGACTGCTATTTAAATGCTTACTTTTTTCATTGTTGATGGGTTCCAATTAGCTCATACATATAAATGAGAAGAGCGCTTTCTCGTTAGACAGACGTTAAATAGGATCCAACACACCAAAAATTATTTGTAAACTTATCTGTGGAGCAGTGTTTCTGGTATAGAGATCCTTCGTATTGGTCCCGGAACTAAACAGAGCAATAGCTGCAGCTCTGATATAGCAAAATGTAGAGTGAAGGTTTCTACGGACGAGCGACCGGTGGTTATTATATTAGAGCTTGTTTAATTTCTGGTATCGTATATGGTGGACAGTGGACAGCGATCTTCCACATTGGTCTTGCAGTAGGCAGATTTCTAACATTATGGATGATTACTTATGATGGCCAACTCTGTCTTCCACATTGGTCTTGCAATATGCTGCTTGGTTGTTCTAAAGTGCAGTCCTTGACTGTGCTTTTTAAATTAATCACCTGCAATGGGGAGTGAGCTATCAACTTCTTAGGATGCTGCAAGTTTATTTCGGAAAGCAGGTCTTTAAATTTAAATCACAAGGCTTTTGTAAAATGCTGTAGTTTCACCATAGTGGAAAATTGAAATAGGTTTCTAAAAATATCAATGTTACATAACTTCCATAAAAATATATATTTAAAAAATTCAAATACAGGGTAAACATAAATAAAGGGTCGGGGAATCCAAATGCAAGCATTGGTCCAGATGATTTTTTGTTTTGGTTAAGTGCCTCTTATAGAATTGGCTTTGGGCATGGATTTTCATTACAAATGTTATGCATTTTATAGTTATTGCGTGGCAGAAAATGGTAATCCCAAAGGAAAAATACTTTTGGATGCATCAATGATTAAACTTCATTGTCGCAATCTGCGTGATCCTTTTGCCTTAGAATAGTGCTGTGCTGGGTAGTTGCAAAAGCTGCAACCACATCATTTTGTTTGTTCCATATGTTGGACTTAGTAGTTCTACTTGCCAGCTCAACTAATTTAGTGTTTAGATGTATTTGTTGCAATTAAGTACGGATGAATGCCACAAAAGAATCTTGTTTAATCTATGAATTGACAAATAGAGGTAATGGATAAATCGGGGACATAGTTTAATTGCCTATGTGTTCCTTCAACTCTCTTAATATATGATTCAGTTGTACTTCCTCCAAATGTTTCATATCTTTTATTATCCTTACCTGTCCACGGCTCAAAATTTTCAACAAAGGAAATGAAATATAATGTATTATATTATACGCCACACATCTTCCTTCACAAAGGAAAGACTCTAGTGTCCATGAGATGTTGAATTTCCTTGAAATTCTGCTTGCTGCTTGAATGAACAATCTGAAACTACTTTTCTTTTCACCAAGACACAAAATTTCTCAACAATAAAAGCAGTGGAATTAAACACAGAGATAAAGACACAATTACACGAGGCAGAAATTTTCTAGGGAACCCAACTGGAAAAACCCTCTGCTTTGCTGTAGAATTTTATTAACAGAAATTTGAGCAATTGATCTCTTTACAAGGCAACAGTATTTCACTAGAGAACAAGCTTGTTTTCACTGCTAACTCTTAGAATGAAATCTCCCTCTGGAAAACCCAACCCAGCTCCTCAATCTTTGTGCAGTCTCTGCCCCTATTTTCTAGCGCTGGAAATCTCCTATTTCCTAGCGCAATAGTGCCCCCTATTCTCTAGGAATTCCTCCTAATTCCTAACACAGACCTGCACAAAGAATGTCTTCTTGTCTCAGCATATGGATCCTCCAAGGTACATTCTATCCACAACAAGGTCTCATACACAACCTCGTGCATACAAGAATGATCAAAGATGTGCCTTTGTCCTCCTTTTATGCTATTCAATCATGTTATATCTGGCAAGTTTGAATCTAGAACACAAGTGAAGTTTGACTTGTTAACTAAGACGAACTTGTTAAGTTAACAAGCCCTTGCTTCAATCAAGACTTTAAGCTCATCAACTCGTTCCCTTCTAAATATGAACTCGCACTTGGACAACCACATAACCGAGCTTCCATCTCTGAGCTTAAACAAACTAACTCGTCCATCTCATGAACTTGTACTTGACAAAAGGAAAACAAATCGAAGTCTTTCTCGACTAAGGCACAAGTCAAGAAGGACCTTCTCTTGCTACTATTTTCAACACTCCCTCTTAGCGAGGAAGGTGCTTCTGGAAGAACGTCGTCCACCTGGATCTGTCTCCAATACTACCACGTTCTTTGCTGCTCCAACTGCTCCCTCTGAACCAGAAGACTTCCTTACTTTCTTCTACAAAATCTCATCTGAAAACATGTTCTTTCCAACCATACTCTGCGAGTCCATCACTTTTGTCATAAGTGCCATGTACCATGTGTATCTTTGTGGCTGCTTATTCAGGCTGAAGGTGGTATTAGAAGATCCAACTCTCTCCTAATCTCCCTTAAACAATTCCTCTGCCCACTTGGCTCAAACTCTCCATATAATGGGAGTCACTAACTGAGTGGCTGCCTCCACTTGCCCTAGGCTATTCTCCTCATCATCCTAGCTGAGACTCAAACTGAGATACTAGCTGAGGCTCCGTCTTGAGAGCTCTATCCCGCTCTTGCTTAATCATCACCTCTCTACTCTGAGAGCTTCTTGCCTTGCTGCTCAAGGCTACACCTGTCTCAACCTGTAGTAAGTACATATTCTTATTCCTTACACCTATCTGCTTCTTACATCCAAAAGCTAAGTGCTGGAGGTAAGTCTTACCATAACCGTTGTCCTCAAGGGTATCTATTGAAGCAAAATTCTGCTTTCATCCTGGAACATAGAGGACATTTATAAGATAAAAAGTATTACTTGACTCTCTCTGAAAACTGGCAGTACCAACTCCTCTAGCTGCATACGTACCATCATCTCCTAGCTCGATTTGAAAATGCATGTCCTTCTCCTTAACGCGACTGAAATACTTCTTTTTCCCAGTCATGTGGAAGGAAGCTCCTGAATCAATATACCATACATTGTTGTCTGTTGAGCTTGCCATGTAATCAATCAATGAGAAATCTTTCTTGAACTGGGCAAAAAATGCATCTACCTCCGCTGATGCAGCTACACGATTCTTCCTGGATTCCTTCTTTTGATTAGGACACTTAGTGGCATAATGTCCAAACTCATGGAAATGGAAGCACTTGATCTTGCTTAGATCCTTCTTCTTCTTCTCGCCCTTTTGATTGGACTCTCCTTGGCCCTTCTTGCCCTTGGCCTTGCTACCTTTGCTTGCAAGGGCAAAGTTCTCCTCATCCTTTGTCAGTGTTGATATGCCTAGATCCTTCTTCTTCTCGCCCTTCTGATTGGACTCTCCTTGGCCCTTCTTGCCCTTGGCCTTACTACCTTTGCTTGCTAGGGCAAAGTTATCCTCGTCCTCTGTTAGTGTTGATCTGCCATCTCTCATCCCTCTCCAGATCTCTTCTTTAACACAGTCAGTATATAACCTTTTCCAACAGGGAAAGTTTTCTTTGCCACTCATTGCATCCTAGAAACCATACCAAGACCTATGAAGTCCTAGTAATGCAAAACTCACTAGGTCACTCTGTGGTACAATCACACCCACACCACTTAGCTCATCTCAAACCTGAGTGAACTTTGAAAGATATGTGACGATGGGCTCATCTTTGCTTATCCAGATACTTCTTAGCTTTTCTTTGAGAACAAGCTTCCTGGCATGATGCATCATTAATACCCTGAAATAGATCCAAGATGGCTTTGAACATCTCATATGTTGTCTTCTTCTCGTAGAGATGAGGAATAATATGGTCTCTGACCCCCTCTAGAATGATCCTTTTCACCTTGGTATCATTCTTAGTATGATGGGCCAACTGTTGGGGATCTTGTGGTGGCGGTATAACATTCTTGAGAAACTCTCCCACCCCATTATCTTCGAGCACTATAGTGATTCGCTCTTTCCATGCATAGAAATTCGAGGATCCTTCTAGACTGTGATCTGACCTTAATCCTACGAATGCCATACTGTTATCCAAGGAATTGCTCATCACAAATTGATTTCTGTCCTTCATAAATCTGATCAGCTATGCTCTTCAAAATCTGCCCTTTTAAATGTCACAAGCCTGCTCCTTGTTGACAATACTAGGGCATGCACAACTGTTGTTCAAACACTCCTATGAACAGACCTTAACAACTCCTCATATCAATCATCTAACACCCTTTAGATAATTGAACTAGGGCATCACACAAGTAGCCTTTTAAGCAATGATTTAACTCTGCAAACCACCCTTTTTTCATACCTCTACACTGTTTTGAAGTGATACCCTGTCTTGTTCAGAATCTGAGGTCACAAAAGGCCTCCTTTTAGGTCTTAGCCTCTCTAGACTTCTCTGTGCAAACTTATAATTATTGCGGCTTCTCCTGGCAGATGATTCAAGGCCTGTACTAGCCTCTTTCTAGGCTCGACCTTCTCCCCCTAAAAAAAAAAAACCTGGAACAAAAGCTTACCGTCCCTTTATCCTTGCATAGACACCTGAGGCTATTCAAGGCCTCTCCTCTACAACCATCAATTGCCTCCTTGTCAGATATAAGGTGAGAAGATGAAGAAATCTCACTTGCAATACGTGTCATTACTCAAGAACAAATTCTATGGCATGACTGAAATATCTTCTTGGCTATTGAAGTCCAATGCCAAGAAGCGATCAATCCAAGGTGAATCTTTGTTCTTGCAGGAGGCTTGTTTCTGAAGCATTTGTTTGAATGATGAGTATTTTTATGACAATGCTCACGCGGGTGACGATTAAAACAATGATCTTTCACATGGCCAACTCTGTCACAACGTTGGCATTTGTGAGGATCCCTCCTAGGGTCCTCTAACTAAAAACTAAATTTATCTAATTTTAAACACAATAAGAAGGGAAATAATTTATTTATATCTAAACGTTTATTTGATGACAATATACCATAAAAATTTATTTACCACAAATCAAATAACTAAGAATTTCATTGCAACCATTTACATAAGTAATCAATAAATGGAGGAATACTTGTTCCAGTAGTTTAGTTGAGATGCTCCTGAGCTCCTGACTCTGTTGGGATGCTTCTTTTGACTACCCCACTTGATTTGCCTCCCAGCCAACTAGGAAGTATTTCCTAGCCGAGGGAACCTCCACTGGTTTCCTAGCCCTTCGAGCCCAAGCCCAACTAGATGTAGTGTGTCCAGGTTTAACAAACACTCTCTAGATCCAAGTTTGTATTCCCTCATTTATCTCTCCATTCTCTCCCTTCTCTTTCTCCACATTCCTCTCCTAAAACATAATCCTTCAAAACACAATCAAGACCAAGGATCCCCTCCTTTCCTCTCATCATTCTTCCCCTTTCACGTCTCTTCCTCCCATCCACCTCAACCACCTATCATTAATGTCATGACTACCCCCCCATCTTTTCATTTATCCTTGACTTTTCTTACCATATCTTGTTCAAAGTAGATTTGAGAAGACATTTTGGGAATAAGATATGGATATTTAATTTGGAAATTAATTGGAGAAGACCATATCTTCTCCCAAGTAGATTTTGAGAAGACACCTTGGGATATGGATATTTAATTTGGAATTTAATTGGAGAAGACCATATCTTCTCAAAACTAGATTTGAAAAGACACTTTGGGATATGGATATTTATTTTGGAATAAATGGAAGGAGACCATATCCTTTCCAAAATTAAATTTGCGAAGACAAGTTGGGAATTGAATAATAACAACAATAAAATTTATATCAGTAAATAAAATTACAGTTTCACAAATGTAGGTATATACCAATAATATTTCTTTATAATTATAAGTCAATATTTTCGAGTAATTTAAACACTAACAAAATTTGCATGATAAGATTAAGTAGGGCATTACATACACCCCTCCTTCAGAAAACTTAGTCCCGAAGTTAGAGTGAAAAAGATACAAGGAGTTCGAAAGCAGTTTGACCATAAGGCATAACAAAATAGAGAGAGAGAGTTATAGTAGTAAAATTTAGTAAGTCAGACAATGATACCACTTCCCATCAAGAGTCTCCAACTAATCTATATCCTCCTATCCTTCCTAACCTACTTCCATTCCCAACCTATCCATCCTCGACTACTATATACTATGGCATCGGCTATACCAATCTAACCACTCTGATAAAACCAATATGGCAGAAGCGTCAACCATATCGACCTAACTTCCCCAATAGGCAACTGGCAATTGTCATCGCACGTCTAGGGGAGCGTGTCCATCACTACCCTCCCACGATTCCAGGTTTGGAGGTTACACGGTGGGAAATACCTCCACCCCTCCTTACAACTAGGGTCAACACCCTAATATGGACCACACTACAGCACTGGTTGGACTTGTCATCGAATAATCCAGTAGGGTAGTCTTGTCACCTGCCATTTACATTTTACCCATGTCATAAGAGTGCATATCAAGTAGATACAAAATGTAATAGAACAATGTACATCATACCTTTCCTCATTAGATGTCTCGACCTTCCCCAATGGAAGAGTAGATCTTGGTTATCATATAGTTCTTTCCAATTTGCAGGTTAGTTCTCAT
>APFE031101332.1:0-57795 GCA_000404065.3 Pinus taeda
AATTGTTGTGGTGTCAACCTTATAGGTTGTGGAAAGATAGGGGCAACAACACTTCCGTCTTTATATTTGTGAGTGGTATGCTTCCTGGTTGCCATAATTTTGCTTTCCATTTTTCTTGCTAACCTGAATGCCTTCTCTAATGAATCAGGTTCCCAAAGAAGAACAACATGTTGGATATTATCCTTTAAAGACCCTATGAACACATCAATCCTATGCTCCTCTGGAATATCTTTTACCCTTATGTTCAATTTTTGGAACTCCTCAATGTGCTCCATTATTGAACCCTTTGGTTTGAGACTTATCAATGGGCTAAAAAAAGTGTTGCTTTTTGTATCCTCATAATGTGCTATCAATTCTTCTATAAAAATTGCCCAAGTGATAAATTTTTTACGAGAGCAAAGCCATTGATACCATACAAACTAATTTGGTTCCCAATATAAAGTTGCAATACGTACCTTTTGTGTGTTTTGCACATTATTGAGATCGAAAAATTGCTCCATCTGTAATATCCATGTTGCGGGATCCTTGCCATCAACTTCCTCATATCGATTTTGGAATATGGTGGGTCTTAGATCCAACATTAGAGTCTATGGAATCATGATTAACATTCTTTTGTTCTCATCATGAGTTTCCTTTACTACCCTTTCACCCTTAGTGACCCTTTCTTGTAGCAACTTATTCATATTTATCTTCAATTCTTCCATGTCTATTTTCAAATCTATCTTCAAATCATCCATCTTAGCTTCCACGTCATTCATCTTAGCTTCTACACCTTTTTTGTGCAAGTGACACTTGTTGCACTTGGTCTCGTAATTTTGATATATCATGTTGCATTTCTTCCTCTTCTGCATGAGTCATGCTAGAGCTTTTAGGTCGCCTACTAGGTGTTTCCATTTTCTTTCTTCGAGGCATCAATTACTGATAAGAATGCTTCACTATGCCGTTTGAATTCCTTCAAAATAATTTTTCAAACCAAGCTTAAGCAAACATTTAAAAACATATACAGACCTTTTTTCACTTTGTAGGAGCTCGATATTGCCTCTAATGTATCTCTGTAATTTTAGATCATACAGTTCTGAAATTGTGACTTGCGGTAGCTCTCTGTGTCCTCTTTCCAATTCCACCAGTCTGACCCCAATTGGACTCTCCAATGAAGAGTTATGCCAAATCTCCCACAGTGACCTGATTATATACTAATTCAGTAGAGCAAACTTGTACGACGTGCCATGTGTCCTTGTTTTGACCTTTGGCTCTGAAATATATATACAAGAAACTACAGTCCATCCTGTTTCTATACCTTTTTACGAGATTTCAATCTGATGCTCAGAGAGAAAGTTATGACGATTTTCCCCAGGTCACCTATTTTGAATGTAATTCACGATTCTGCAAAAGGACCAACATCCTCAGTTCATATCTCTGAAAATATAGCGCGAAAAGCTCTGAAATTTGGACCTGAGGTTTAGTGCGATGTCTTCTGAAATGGGTTTTTTTTTTATCTTCTGAAACGTCGCAGAAAACAAGTTAGAGCGAAAATTCCACGGTGACCTATTTGGAGCAGTGAAACCCTAGAATCCAAAGCTTTGATACCAAATGTTATGAAACCAGCTCAAGAAAGGATAGAAAAGATAGATAAATTCCTTAGAATTTAGCCTCTTCGAGGGGGAAACCTCCTTTACATTACATAAATGAACAATTCTTGGATGATTCAAATGATAAAACCTCCTTTCTATATATAGGAGTCTAAGGGGTCACAATATAACCCAGCCAACCTAACAATAATAATATAAAGCCACAAAAATAACAATATGGGGACAATAGGGGCACAACAATATTAATAAGGGGTACAACTACAATAGTAATGGGGTAATCACTAGTATTATAGGGACCCACCATGTTATTCCATTCTATTGCTTTTATTTCTTCCTCCATTATGAAACTCATTTTTCTTCTTTGACTGCATCTTCAAAGTTGATTGGGTCATCTACGTGACAAAATAATGCAAATAAGGAATTCAGACCTGCGTTACTATCAAATTCATCCTGCTCATAAATTTCATTTAAATTTATGAAATTTGGTCTTCTTGTTCTTGCTGAAGATGGGCTTGACATGTCACTTGGTGTCGTGCTTCACTGTGTTCTTGGAGAAGCACTTTCTTGGCTACAAGAAAGTGTCCTATTATTTGCTGATGGCATTGCTTGCTGCCTACTTTGTTGCACTTGAATAGGAGTAGAGGTAGTCATTGTTGAGAAATTACTTGTTGTTGTTAATTCCTCTTTGTGCTCATATGGTATGCATGCTTTGACTTTGATTGTCTTTTCTAAACTTCCATCCCATGCTTCCTCTTTTATGAACCGCACATCTCTGCTGATTATGACCTTCTTGGTTAATTGATTGTAGAGTTTGTATGCCTTGGATTCATCATTGTATCCAACATGTATACATTTATTCCCCTTGTTTTCCAACTTCTTCCTCAACTCATCTGGGACATGTGCATAAGCCACACATCCAAAAACTTTCATGTGAGTGACACTATGCTTTCTTCCACTCCATGCCTCTTCAGGAACTATGTTCTAGATGCTTTTGGTTGGACATCTATTCAAGATATACACTGCAAAAGTGACAAATTCAACTGAATAATCATTTGGCAAATGCTTTGCCTTCAACATACTCCTTTCCATTTCCATCATGGTTCTATTCTTTCTTTCTGCCACACTGTTTGTTGTGGTGTGTATCTTGTTGTAAATTTCTTGTGAATTCCATGCTCCCTCCAAAATTGAAGGAAGTCATTCAAGATATATTCGCCACCTCTATCAGTCCTTAGGACTTTCATGTAGTGTCCAGTTTTCTTTTCAATAAGAGCCTTGTATTGCCGAAAGCGCTCAAACTCTTCACTTTTATGTTTTAGGAGATAGACACATGTCTTCCTTGTGTAGTCATCTATGAAGGTGAATACATAGTGGATGCCAGGAATTGATGGTGTCTGCATTGGTCCACATAAATCCTAGTGGACAATCTCTAAAGTTACCTTTTCCCTTATTGACTTTCCTGCTGGAAATGTCTCTCTATGTTTCTTGCCCAAGATAAATCCTTCACATATGCTGTTTGGTTTTTCTATGAGTGGGAAACCATTCATCATGTCTTTCCAATGCAAACAATTCAAACCTCCAATGTTGACATGTCCAAATCTCAAGTGCCATAACCAGTTTTCATCTTCTACCTTTGCTTGAAAGTTTACTTGTGTGACAACTGCCTCTTTTCTTCCATCTTCCTGTGAGTTCATAGACAGTTCTGATTTTGAACCTCCTTTCTACAAATCTGATATTATTTTTAGGGGAAACGTTCTATTGTTTGTCATTTGAACCTTTGCAATTAGCTGTCTACTTGGAGGCTTATCCAAAATTGTGCACACATTATTTTTGAAGAAGACATTGTATCCTTTTTGCATGATCTATCCAACACTCATGAGATTATGTTTCAGACCGGGGACAAAGTAAATATCTGAGATGTATTTCTTCTCCGCCTTCTTTGTTAGGATATGAACTCTTTCTTTTCCCATGAAAGGGACTTTTTTGTCAGTCCCTAATGTCACTTTAGATTTCACACTCTCATCTAGATTAGAAAACATTTCTATGTTTCCTGACATGTGGTTACTACACCCTGAATCTAGATACCATATATCACTGTGTTTTTCTTATGCTACATTATAAGATAAAAACAGGCTATCATGTTTCTAATTTTCTCTTGTGAAGTTTACACTTGGTTTGTTACTAATCTCATATTGCTTCACTCTACATTCATTTGCATAATGACCATACTTCTTACAGTAATGACATTGGACTTGAGATTTATCATACCTCTGACCTTTTACTTGATTTTGGCTTGGTCCTCGACTTGGATTTTGATTGCTGCCTCTTCCATTTGAGCTTAGAGGGCCACTTCTTCCACCTCTGTGTGAGCTTCTTCCTCTTCCACTAGCATATGATCTTCCTCTGCCTTGACCTTGACCAAATGATACTTGTGTCTTGAGGGCATGCTCCAATGAGGAGCTTGCTGCTCTATTCGGTCTATGTTCATGAGAAATCAGTGATGCATTAAGCTCATCCACTGAGAACTGTGAGAGATCCTTTGTCTCTTCTATGGACACAACAATGGCCTCAAACCTTGCTGGAAAACTTCTCAAAACTTTCTCAACTATTCTTCTTTCCTCAAGTGTCTCACCAAGAGACATAATTTGAGTAACCAGCCCACTTACATGTGTAAAAAATTAGTCTATGTTCTCAGAATATTTCATACAAAGTCTATCAAAATCTTTCCTCAACATTTGCAACTTTGTTGTCTTGAGTTTTGCCATGCCTTGGTAGGTTGTCTGGACGGTGTCCCATGCTTGCTTGGACTTTGTTGCTGTTGGAACCCTTGGGAAAATACTTTCGTGAACTACTTGGAAAATATAAAATAAGGCTTTTGAATCCTTATTCTTGTTGTCCCTTAAGAAATATTTTTCTTGTTGAGATAAGGCATTGTATGCTACTGCATCTTTTGGTTCTTGAAAGCCATTCTCCACCAAATCCCAAATGTCTTGAGAAGAAAACAGGGTCCTCACTGTAATAGCCCAATAATCATAATTTTTCCCATTAAACTGAGGTATTTGAGGATTAGTCAAGCTTGTGTTTGATGCTAACAATTTTGAGAGTAAAAAAAACTTTCTACCTGCTGGTAAATATGTTAAAAACAATCTGCCTTCAAAACAATTTTTACTCCTAGTAAAAACACTTATTTTTACACTAACAATATTCAACCTGCTCTAATAACATGTTAGAAAAATTGAAGAAGAATTTACGCGGAGAGACAGAGTAATAAGATTTCGCGAAGCTACTTTCGTGTAGCTCTTTGTATAGGTGTGGAGGTGCGGAGGTCTATGACATTCACAAAGGTGATTTTACAGACTTGGATTTGGCAGAGCTATTACATAAACTTAAAGATCACAGTATTCACTCACGACAAAAAGACACAATAAAATAGAATAAGTTTGAAGCAACAATAAAACTTAGGATTAACTTCTAATACATGAGGAATACATTCATATGAGACTGTGGCTCATTCACCAAGTAAAACAAGGTTTACATAGATTTACATTCAAGCAGAATAATACACAGTAAAACATAGCACGACCAAGAATTGCTCCATCATTTTCTCCTGAGAGACTTGCTCTTTTTCTCTTCAACTCTCTTACTCTCTAACATGTCAAAATGAATTTTTACATTCATATTTAACTTAACATACAATTTTACATTTAATTCATGATAGAGCAAAAATAATTAATATGATGTTGTTGTTGAGTGTGTTTGTCCAACGTGGGCAATAGTCGCTGAATGAATGCTTGCCCATATCTATTTACCAAAGTACATTAACTGCTTTAAATTCCTTGGTGCGTTCCGGAATGATTCGCGCCTAGCGTCAGTCCTTCCATCTTCAACACAACGCAACCTGCAAAAATACCTCTAACAAGTATGGTTGTTTTCAGGCTGTTTATATGGGTTGTTTTCAGGCTTTTTATATGGGTGGTTGGGATTATTATTTCCAACAGGAGGCACCTTGCTGCTCTATGCAGAGTTGGTTGCTCTGGAATTTCGAATGACAAAGACGAGCAAGAATCCAAGCCATTCGACAAAAGATCAACTACAAGTAAACTAATATAGTTTTAAAACAATCATCGACACAGTGTACAGATCTCATGGATTTCACGATGGTTGTCCTCAAAATATCATCCATCGGTGAGAAAATATTCATGCAAAGAGAAGTGCTTCCATCACTCTATTTTGAAGTTTCAACCGATCTTTCAACATAATTTGAGCTCTATGGACTGATGCCAACGCTATTGACCGAGCAGCACAACCACCACCGACGATTATGCCACAAGTTTTCACTGTAAATCCC
The DNA here is from genome assembly GCA_000404065.3 of Pinus taeda. NCBI lineage: Eukaryota > Viridiplantae > Streptophyta > Pinopsida > Pinales > Pinaceae > Pinus > Pinus taeda. The sequence goes on from APFE031101332.1 coordinate 5,935, forward strand.
ATCGTGGATAATTCTACTGTTGAGCAACTCGTGGGATTTCCCATCAAAGCTGCCAATGTTGACTCCATCTATTGATAATGTGATCATGTTGTTATATCATGGCCATGTGTCATCGAGCACCATGGGTCTAATGCTAAACTGTCATAAACCACGACTGTTGACACAATGCAAACGTTGTCCACCAATGGTTGAATTACAACTCCGTGTGACGTGTACCAACGTCGTTCGCCCATCCAACTGTCCCCTGTATATGTCATGGATTTGTTTGAATTGCACCACCATCATAATCAACGTAACCATTGTCTGCGCAAATTCTATTGATGGTGGATCATCTCCGTATTATCATCTTCGTATTTCGTTGAATCAAATCATTTGCTTGATTACATAACGTATTGGCCAATCCGCAAAATCTCATTAACGTTTTTAAATGCCTGCCAAGATTTGTTCACCTTCCTCAGAATTAGCATTATTTCTAACTAAATTAGCTGATATTTGTCACATACGTGTCTCTGTAATGGCACACATTCAAACTGCGTCTGGATATCTGCGTATCAATAGTGACTTCAGAGGTTGTTGTATTTTAATTTTAAATGTCCTGAAAATGGTTTCCGCACTGTCTTTGTAAAGCACCACACGCATCGAAGCACAAAGATTAAATAAATTTGAGCATCCTTCTGGAATCAAAATTGGTAAAGAATCAATTGAATGCTAATGCCACAAAAGTTAAAGGTGTAGCAACCAGTAGTACAATTGACAGGCTCTTAAAAATTATTGCATGAAATATATGCAATACAGTGGATCATCTAGGAGCAATTCTTTTCCCATTTTCTTGTATTTATTTATCAAGACTTAAGGAATAATGCCAAACTTAAAATGTTGTTGTTTAGGAACGTGCTCCCTTATCAATAAAAAAACGTCAACTATGCAAAAATTTTAACTGTTTCTCACCAATTCAATTTAAATGCTCTTGTTTTAATTTGATTTTATCATGATTTGTTTTTGACATACTTCTCCTTTTGCATATTCCTTTGGCATATATCTTTGTAAGGACTATTTACCTGGCTTGTGTTGAATCCCATGATGCATATTCTAACAACTCTTGATCTAGTGCCCATTTCTTTTGCAATGGGTACAAAAATACATGCTCTTATTCTTTGACAAGAATGCCTTTAAACCTACAAGAGGGTTCTTTGGTTTCGTCTCGAGAAGCATATTGATTTTCTGAACCACTACTTTATTCTCTTCACACTTAGCCTCACAATTATGATCATCCTTATGAAAAAAATGACAAGGAAACATATTTTGTATCTTCTTATTTAAAGGATCATCGAAAGAATATTCATGAGACTTATACCTTTTCCTGGTGTCTTTGTGACTATGAATTTGACGAGGAGAATTTGATTTGCCTCTTCTTTTGAAGTGCTTAGGTCTTTGTGGAGAGAAATTGTCACCATCATTACCATCGTGGTTTGGTGCATCGTTAATTTGCAGTAGTCCTTTTGACTTGAACTCAATATTTGACGATTTTCTTACCTTTGCAATTTTGGATCATTCTCCAATTTCTTCATATGTATATCCCAATCCTTTATTCTAAGGTTGTCTTGTCACCTCAATGGGATTGATGATGCATTAAACATTAACTGCAAGGCCCTTTCTGTTGTAACCCATCTTCGTTAAAAACTTCATACCAATCCCCTTGGTATGGTTTTCAAAAGCTACATAACCACTGTTAACATAAGGTATTTAAAATAAAGGGATTTTTACCTTGTTTGTCCCCTAGTCATCTGCTTGATTGGTCAAATCCTATGTATTTTATGTCAACGATGAAGCGGTAGTTGAAGCTTCACGAAAACCACATTTCTTGCTTGGTTGAAAGAAAGTATTCTCTAATTGAAAAAAGGTACAAATATCAGTATTTGCTTGATAAAGTCCGTATCCTCTATACTTACGATGACCACCAACTTCTCTAGTCTCGGAGGGATTTATTATTGTTTCAGTAGCTGAAAATTAGCCTATTTTCTCTTCAAAAGCATTTTGAAACTGAAGATGTATTTTCCTTTTCTTGTCCTTTGGGGCTTCAAGCAATCTTCTCATTTTAAAGTTCTCCACTAGAAGAGATAAGTTAACCCCCTCCAGTCCTTGGAGTCTATTTTGGAGCTCTTGATTTTTTCCTTCCAATATCTTCATTTTCTTTCACAACTCATTTCTTTCTCTCTTTGCATTATACAATTCCTCTACCATTTTATTCATGGTTAACAAATATTGAAATTTTTTTGAATCTTAATAAAGATTTTCCAAGAAAGAATCAAGATGAGACATTTTGAATCAAAAGAAATTTCCTTCCCCTTGCTTGAACTGAAGTTGGCAAATCAATGAAACACACTAAGTTAAAAAATCAACCATTACGATACCAAATGATCTGAAAACTAGAGAGCATAAACTTACAACAAAGTCTCTTTACTTGCCTGTGAGGGCTTGTCAAATTAAGTTTCAAAATTATAGCATAAACATGTGGAACGTCACATAAAACTATAACTTAAGAGGCACAATAAAAACATGAACAATCAATGAATTGGAGAAAACATGAATCATCAAGATGAAGATGATAACATAGTTCACATAGTCAACTCTTCCACTGGGCTATGTCTCCTGATTCACCTCCAAAGGTCGAACCACTTTATTGTTTTTTTCAAAAAAGTCTTGAATGTATACAATGCTTTACAAAAAATACTAACTCCCAAAATTTCCTTCTACTACCAAAGAGTTCTTAAGGCCAACACACTGCATACATTTCTTCAATAGCTCATAATGATTGTTGCTCTTTAGCTCTCAAGGATCTCTAAAAAAGACTCTCTATTAAAAACTAAATCTCAAAAAACTCTCTCAAACAAGCTCTCTTTCAAAGAGTACATAAGATGGATTTATAGCTTTTAAGTATCCCTAAACAAAGGAGAGGATATCTCCTTAGATCACTATTGCAAGGAGAGAATAACTCTTCTAGATCCACCAAAAGAGGATTTATGAGATTTTTTAGGACACGATCTCTAAACTCCACCAAAATTGGACTTTATCCAAAACTCAAGGGATATGAGGAAATCCCATGAGACTCCCAACTCCAACTTGAATTTAGAAATTGATTTTGAGTAAGATTCTCTCATAAATTAATTTCTATTTTACAATTTAAAAATGAATAATACATGAGCACATTCACGTGAAGCTAAACCACCTTACATTGAGAATCAAAATGCTCATAACCTAGTCTTCAATGAGCTTTTCCTTTGGCATGGTAAGCTTTGGAAAATTGTGTCAATATCCTCCTAGATCATCATGTTTAATCATAATATACCTTTTGAAATTCTTTTGTAGTCTACTTATACTAAATTGTTATTATTCTTATTGGCTATGTCTTGTTATGATGATCATCAATGTTTATGTCACAATGTAATGTTCTTAGATGTTGTTTTTAGACTATAGTTTTCATTAAGAGTCATATCACATTGTTAAATGCATAATGGCTATGTTTGATTACAACTATTAAACCATATATAAGTCCCATGTTATCACTGAAACTCCTTATTAAGCCCTAGATATTAAGTGATTTAATTTCTTTTTTTATATTGTTATATAGGATATAACCTCTAGCAGTCCCATTTTTTAATAAGTATATGATTTGTCTCCTAGATATATGTTGAGATCTAGCCTTATGATAATCAGTTCATGTCCGGTATATTCTATTCAGTTTTTAAGGAGGTTCCCTTTTTGATGAGGAATATAATTATTGGATACTTATCATTTCAATGCACAAGGTTCATGAGATTTGGAATTAGAGCTCGTGGTTGTATAATGCTTCTCCTTCATGTTGAAGAATCTAGGGCATCTAGGTATGATGAGATTTTTTTGACGATGATAACTATTTTGTGGTACTTTTTACTTTTTATTATTAGCACAATATTATCTTATTATCATTACAGTTTTTTTCTTACTTCATCAAACAGTTACCAAAAAAAAGAGACAAGAACACACGATGTTATCTCTCAACCAGGGAAAAACCTCTCTCTCTTAGAGAGGAAAACCCTTCTGTAACTTTGTCTTATTGAATCCTCAACTGAAAAATTCCAAACACTAAACCCTTGACAAGAAGATCCTCCAAGCACAAGCCAAGCCTTTCCCTTTGGTTCAAGATCAATTCCTCTTGTAGCACCTCGACCTCCTTCTTCGCCCACCTTTAGTTGATGGATTTACTACAGAAAGCCTAGTCATGCATACCATAGAAGAGACATTCTTCTTTTCTTCCTTCTCTTAAGATGAGGCATTCCTTAATTAGGTAGAATACCTTATTCTTAACCCAGTTGAGCTCGTTTTCTTCACTCAAATTGCAGATCTGAGACAACAACAATGTGACCCTTTTTCTTTGCATGCATGGGAGAATACCTTCAAGAATTGCAACTTTCCATGCTCTCCTTCTTTTGCGTGATTAGTCTCTTCCTTCACTGAAGTAAACGGCTTACTTAGCACTCTTTCCTAGCACAAAGAAGCTTCTTCACATGACTGTAATAATAGGCCTGATATGATAGCAGATTGAGCCTCTTCCCCTTCCCACATGTGACTATAATTCGGCTAGAAATAGACTTTCCAAACTCATCCTTCTACCCTTACTTCTTCGTTGAAGTAGAGACATCTTCTCTTTCCTTTTCCGAAGCTCTTTTAACCGTCTCCTCCTCGTTGATTTCAGAGATCAGTTGATTCATCTATGGTGAGGCCGAATGGCCTTATATATAGGAGTTTGTCCCTCCTATCATGACGACGTGATCAATTTAGGCTGACTTTTCCTTTAGATTCTGAATTACTTCTTTTTGTTGAGGTTGACATATGGAGGAGGCTTATGAATTTGCTTGGAGTTAATTCTTTGATTCTAATACACAGACTTACGTAGCGTAACATGCCCATATGTGTCTTCCACAATTGCACTGACTCTTTGACTTTCTTATAAGCACTCAAATATGTGCTTGACCTATGCAATGAGTAAGAAACTCATTTTTACAACTTACAAAAATAATAATTCTTTTCTTTTAAAAGTACAAAGATCAAAATAACATTTATGAAGAGCGAACCTAGTTACAAATTTTTCAACACTCCCTCCCAACTAGAGAGGTATTCATAAATTAGTTTACAATGTGTTTGGACATTTTCAATAGTAATAATTCACATAACCGAAATTGGATTGGCAATAAATATGTTATAGCATCATAGTAACCAACATTGTTTCCACAACAAGGCCTTCACTAACATCTCCATCTCTCAATAGATCAGAGCAGAATTTTGGTGAGATCAAATATCTATAGACACCTTCATCATTTTCTTTGAAGGTACATACCCACCCGGGTGTTCACTGAGTATGACCTTCTAGGATTATTCTTATCTTGGGGTCCCAAACCTCAAAGAATATCAGTCCTCTTTCCTACTCTTATGTTATATTCCCTACACATCATCAAAGAGCATTGGATGCCAGATGATTACCTAATCCTCCATTCTTTCTTCCCATGTGAAGACAATAATGTTGTTTCTATCTCTCCCTCTCAACTAGGGAAGATATTCCCATTCCTGTGAAGGAATGTACCCAAGCTCCCTCTAACAAGGAACTTGTCGAAGCCCCCACTCAATTAAGGACTTGTCAGAGCTCCCTCTCAACTAGGGACTTTCCATTCCATTAACAACTTCTTCTTTGTGGGTCCTTCAACTTCTTGATCACTTTGCTTCCTTGATGTCATGAAATTCAGTCGAGCTTCTTCTTTGTAGGGCATTAGGCATCAAACAAAATGCCTCTTAGTTAATCATGTCATTCCTTTCTCCATGCTAAGTGACCTTATTGATACATATATGGAACCTTCGTCATATGTTTACATCTTCTATGTCATGTTTCTTTCAGGAATTTCCATCCACCACATGAATGCTAGTTTTTCTTACATTTACAACCCTTGTTCCAGTAGCCCTGCATGAACCTATTCAGATATTATTCAATAATTCAATGAATATCATTAAATAAAATAATATCTTATGAGATAGCCTTCCATCATGACATATTGTTGTCCTGAATCATCAGCATCCTTCATTTTCACATCTCCAAGGCCTTTCCAGGTGTCAAGGGTCCTTTGACATTTTTCTCCATTTGTCAGAATTCTCGTGCCTTCTTCCAGGAGATGTCTTCAACAAATTTTTTGGATGTTGATTCCTAGTGTCTGTGATGTCACTTTATCCCTGATCTCTTTATATAATATTCTTCTTTATATATTTTTCTTTTTCAACCACCTCATACTCCATATGAGGAAAGTTCTCATGTTGACCTTTATTAGTGAGTGAACCATGCCTTTGTGCATTTACTTCAATGAAAGAGATCTACCCTGTCCTTGACGTTGCTACCAGAAAAATTTCCCATGCTTATAGATAGAAATGATGAGATGACTTGGAAAACATAGATGCATGAATACCTCATCTTAGTTTTTTCCTTGATAATCTCAGTTTCCTTTGACATCTTCCTAGATTGTGATTACATCAATCTCCTTTGCTTTGCTACATCTTTCCTTGCCTACATATCATCCTTTATTGAATCCCCATAAGTGGAATTCTTATAGAGACATATTATTTTCCTTAAACTCATGAACCCTTTATTGAATATTTAACCGGAGGATTCTTGTGGTCCTCATCCTGAAAATGCTCCTTTATGTTGATGATAGTGGCCTTGTAAGATGATTCTTCTTGATCATGATCATTCCTTTATGCATCAATGAGGTTAATGAATGGATACATCCTTCCTACATGAATATATTGAGATATCTCTATATAATGCTCCTACATTTTTGAGATGTAGTTCCAATAAACAATGCATTCTATCCTATTTCTACATGTTTCCTATGATACGAAAAAAAATTAAGGAATACATATGTGAAGAAGTTGATCATAGTCATAGTATAGATCCGGAGTGTCCTCCTTCTTTTTCTTCTTCTCTTCTTCTTTCACTTCTTGGGTAATGTGGGCTTCTTCTCGTTTCCTCTTATTTTTTTCCTTCTTTAACTTAGGATAATCCCTCTTATAGTGTCCATATTCCTGACAACCAAAGCATGGGACTTTAGACATATCTATTTTACCGTTTCTCTATGGACCAAACCGCCAAATTTCCTTTTCCTCTAGGCCATAGCAGCAAATTTGTGCTCCTTCAATTCCACATCATCCCTTGCTTTCAGCTTAGTTTTTGTGAAGAGACCTTGTTTCTTCCTTGAGGATTTGTTGATTTGACTTCTTAGACCTTGGATTTCTTAAAGATGCTTCCTTCAAGGTGTCATATCAGAGATTTTCTTGGTGATGAAAATTTCTCATTATGTAGTATTGATATGTTAAGTGATGATCCTAGATCTTGGGTGACACTTTTTGAAGATGAAGGATCTTTGATGGAGGCTCTTCTTGGGTGTACCTTCTTGTAGAAGCCTTTAGAGGGAAGGATTTCTTCTTTATTTTTTCTAAGATTGATAACCCTTCTTGATGGATCTAGGAGTGGAGATGGTAATCCTTCTTGCCTTTGATGGATCTGTAACCTTTGCTTGTAGGTTTGATGCTTCAACCTTTGTGTGCCCTTGCTTCTTGGCCTTGATGCTTCAATCTTCTATGTGTTCTTGAGATTCCCTTCATTGATGTGTCACCTTAGCTTCGATACAATGTTGAAGAATCTAGGCATCTAGGTATGATGAGATTCTTCTGATGATGATAACAATTTGTGAGGCACTTTATACTTTCTCTTATTAGCACAATATTGTTTTATTATTATTGGAATGTGATCTCTTACTTCATAAAGTAGTTACCAAAAGCAAAAGAGACAAGAACACAAGATGTTGGCTCTTAGCCAGGGTAAAACCTCTCTCTCTTAGCAAGGAAAACCCTTCTGCAAATTTCTCTTATTGAAGCTTCAATTCACAAATTCCAAACACTAAACCCTTAACAAGAAGATCCTCCATGTACAAGTCAAGCCTTTCCCTTTGATTCAAGATCAATTCCTCTTGTAGCACCTCAACCTCCTTCTTTGTCCTTCTTCAATTGATGGTTTTACTTCAGAAACCCTAGTCATGCATACCATAAAAGAGACAATCTTTTTTTCTTCCTTCACTTAATATGGAGCCTTCCTTATTTAGGGAGAAGACCTTATTCCTAACTCAACTAAGCTCTTCTTCTTCATTATAGGTGTACATCTAACATATAAGCAATGTGACCATTTTTCTTTGCACGTGTGGGAGAATACATTCAATAATTTTAGCTTTCCATGCTCTCTTTCCTTCGCTTGAGTAGTCTCTTCCTTCGCTGGAGTAAGAGGCCTACTTCGCACTCTTTACTATCCCAAACAAACTTCCTTGCATGACTATAATAATAGGCTTGACATGACAACAAAATGAGCCTCTTCCATTCACATGTGCAACTACAATTGGGGCTAAACTAAAACGTCCAAGCTTGATCTTCTACCCTTCCTTCTTTGATGAAGTAGAGACACCTTTTGTTGCCTTTTTCACACCTCTTTTAACCCTGTCCACTTCGTTGTTTTCAGATATCACTTGATGCACATGTGGTGAGGTTGAATGGATCTATATATAGGATTTTGTGCCTCCTTTTGGGCCAACTTGATCTATTGAGGCCGACTTGTCCTTTAAATTTCGAACTAATTCCTTTTATTGAGGCTGACATATGAAGGAGGCTTATGATTTTTCTTGGAGGTCATTCTTCGATTCTAATACATAGATTTACATATTGCAACATGCCAATATGAGTATTCAACAATTACATTTAATCTTTGAATTTCCTATAAGCACTTAAACATATCCTTGACCTATGCAATGAGAAAGAAACTCATTTTTACAATTTACAAAAATAATAATTCTTTTCTTTTATAAGTACAAAGATAAAAATTACATTTATAAAGACCTAACCTAGTTACACTTTCTTCAACACATCAAAGAAGCCATTTCATCAATTCTTCTATATGCTTTTTTAACAAGGTTCAAAATGGTGAACTTGGAGAATATTGAGGACAAATATTAGATAATAGCTCCCTCAAATTTCATATCTTGATTCTATATATTTTCATATATTTTTTCTAATGAAGTTAGGGTACCTAAATTCTCCTGACATTAGTTTCAACTAGGCCAATTAGAATCTTTCATTATAAACTTTTTTTAGGAGGTTTTAGTAAGTGAAACTTGGACCATATTTATTAGAAATATTGATGAAAATTCAATTCAAATTTCAAATCTTGGTTCAATATATTTTCAGATATATTCCCTAAACTTAGAATTATTGAATGCCCTTGAAATTAGTTTCAAATGGATCAATCTGACATTTTCTTTAAATCATTTTCCTATTAACTTTAAAACAGTGAAAAGGGGATTGTATTAAGGAGTAACCATAGAAACATTGTTAGGTCCCTATAATACTAGTGATTCCCCCATTACTATTGTCATTGTATCCCTTACTGTGCCCTTATTCTCCCCATATTGTGATTAGTGTGCCCTATAGAAACCCACTATTGATATTGTTCTACCCTTACATTATTATTGTTAGGTTGGTTTGATTATATTGTGACCCCTTAGACTCCTATATATAAAAGGCAGGTTTAATAATTTGTACCATCCAAGAATTTTTCATTTGTATAATGTAAAGGAGGTTTCACCCTCGAATAGGTTGAATTGTAAGGCATTGATATATCTTTTATATCTTTTTGTGAGCTGGTTTCCTAACATTTGGTATCAGAGCTTTGGATTCTAGGGTTTCGCTGCTCCAAATCGACCATCGTGGCATTTTCGCTATAACGTTATTTTTGAGATGTTTGAGAAGCTAAAAAAAACCCCATTGGAGCCATATTCATTCCGAACTTCGGGTCAAAATTTCAATGTTTGTCTCGCTATATTTTCAGAGATATGATCTGAGGAAGTTAGGGTTTTTATGAAGTCTGAAATTACAGTCCAAACAAGTGACCTGGGAAAATGATCATAACTTTCATTTTGAGCATCAGATTGAAATTTCATAAGAATTTTCGGAAACAGGACGGTTTGTATTTTTTTTATATCAGTTTGAGGTACTAAGATCGAAACAGTGACACATATAACTTTGTACATGTTCACTCTACTGAACTAGTCTATAATCAGGTCACCATGGGAGATTTGGCATAACTCTTCCTTGGAAAATCCAATTTTGATCATACTTATGGGGTTACAAAAGGGACTTAATGGGCTACTACAAGATGTGATTTCAAATATTCAAGATCCGTTGTTATAGAGATACATCAGATTCAATATCAAGCTCTTACAAAGTGAAAAAAAGGTGTGTAGTTTTCATTAAATTTTTCATAAGATTGTTTTGAAAAATTAGTTTGAAGGAATTCAAAGGGAATAGTGAAGAATTATTAGCATTAATTGATGCCTCAAAGAAAGAAAATGGAAACACCTAGTAAGAAACTTGAAAGCTTTAGCATGACTCTTGAAGAAGAGGAAGAAATGCAACATGATATATCAAAATTAAAAGACCAAGTACAACAAAATTCACTCTCACAAAAGATAACTGAAGACAAGATGAATGGCGTGGAAGCTAATATGAATGGAATGCAAGTTAAGATGGATTTCATGGACGCTAGGATGAATGACATGGATGCTAATGTGGAAGAATTGAAGATAAATTTGAATAAGTTGCTACAAAAAATGGTTACTAATGGTGAAAGGGTAGTAAATGAAATTCATGATGAGAACAAAAGAAATGTTAATCATCATTTCATAGACTCTAACTTTGGATTGAAGACCCACCATGTTCCAAAAATTTATATGAGTAAGTTTGATGCCAAGGTCTCGGAACATGGACACTACAGATGGATCAATTTTTTAATCTCCATAATGTGCAAAACACACAAAAGGTACGTATTACAACTTTATATTTTGAACCAAATCAGTTTTTATGGTATCAATGGCTTTTCTCTTGTAAACAAATTGGCACTTGTGAAAGTTTTAAGGAAGAAATGATAGCACATTGTGATGCTACAAAAAGCAACATCCTTTTTATCCAATTGATAAATATCAAACAAAACGGTTCAATGATGAAGCACATTGACGACTTCCAAAAATTGAATGTAAGGGTAAAAGATATTCTAGAAGAGCATAGGGTTGATGTGTTCATAGGTACTTTAAAGGACAATATCCAACATGAAGTTTGCCTTTGGGAACCTGATTCATTGGAGAAGGCATTCAGGTTAGCAAGAAAAATGGAAAGAAAACTTATGGAAACCAGGAAGCCTACACTCACAACTATAAAGATGGAAGTGTTGTTGCCCCTAGCCTTCCACAACCTACAAGGTTGACACCACAACAATTGGGAAGAAAAAGGAGCAAAAGGGCTTTATTACAGTTGTGATAGGAAATTACACTAAAGGTCATAAGTGTGCTGAGAAGAAATTATTCTACATAGATTGCGAAGAGGAGGAAGAAAAGGAATAAGAAATGTCAAAAGAAGAGGATATATTCCAGGAACAAACCTTAGATAAAGAAGAAATGAATCCGACCATATCTTTTAATGCATTGGCTAGAATTACCACTACTCAAACTATCAAGATAGAAGGAGATATCAAGAAGAAAAAGGTAATAGTGTTGATTGATTCAGGAAGTACCCATAATTTTATTCATTGTAAGATAGCCAAGGAATAGAATTGCTTCCTATATCCAGCATGAAAGGTTTAAGAGATGGTCACGAGTGGAGGAACCATAAATTACTGTGGAATGTGTCATAATTTCAAGCTATCCATGGGGGAATATGTATTGAATAGCCCAATTCTTTCTGTTCCAATGGGTGGTGTTGATGTTGTACTAGGAGTCCAATGGCTACAATTGGGTACAATAGCTTTTAATTTTCAAGAACTTTTCATGAAATTGTGTGCAGAAGGAAAGGAAGTTGAATTAACAGGTATTACAGGGAAACCAGGAAAGATAATCAGCTCTAATGGTATGACAAATATTCTTAAGAAGGAATAACAAGGAATAATTGCACAATTATGCTCGCTAGAGGTTCCCACATCGAAGTCATATATTTCTCCAAATCTCCAAAAAGTATTGGACAATCATTCCAAGGTATTTGAGACTCCCAAATGCCTCCCACCTATTCATGATCATGATCATTCTATTCATTTTATGCAAGGAAGTGTTCCTCCAAACATGAGGGTGTATAGATATCCCTATGCCCAAAAGAGTGAAATTGAACATATGGTTGCAGAAAGGCTAGATGATGGTATAAATCAACCTAGTCAAAGTTCTTCCTCTACTCCAGTAGTATTGGTGCACAACAAGGATGGATCATGGTGCATGTGTCGAGATTATAGCGAGATCAACAAGCTCACTATTAAAGACAAATTTCCCATTCCTATCATGATGAATTATTGGATGAATTTCATGGATCAATTTAGTTCACCAAATTTGATCTTCGTTCAGGATATCATCAAATTAGAATGAAGAATTAAGACATTATGAAAACAACATTTCAAAATCATGAGGGTCATTATGAATTTTTGGTCATGCCTTTTGGTCGTACCAATGCACCTTCTACATTTCAAGGTTTGATGAATTCCATTTTCAAACACTTAGAAAATTTGTGTTAGTATTTTTTGATGATATACTAATCTACAAAAAGACTTAGAAGGATCATGTTGAACATGTTGAGAGGGTGCTCAAACTATTGAAGGAGAAACAATTATATGCAAAAATCTCCAAATGTTTCTTTAGGGTACAAGAGGTGGAATATCTAGGTCATATTATATCTCATGAAGGTGTTAAGGTATACGCTAGAAAAATTAAAGCCATTAAGGAATGGAAAATTCCCGCATCCATAAAGCATCTGTGAGGATTTATCGAGTTGACAGGGTATTATCACAAGTTTTTTAAGAATTATGTGATAATAGGAGCACCTCTAACAACATTATTGAAGAACGATGCATTTTCATGGACTCCAAAAGCAATAAAGTCCTTCAAACATCTTAAAGAGGCAATGTTCCAAGCACTAGTCTTAGCTACGCCGAACTTCACAAAAACCTTTATTGTGGAATGTGATGCTTCAGGAAATGTAATTGGTGTTGTTTTAATGGAATATGAAAGACCCATTGCTTTTGAAAGTCATCCAATCAAAGGAAAGTATTTACACAAAGCTATTTATCTGAAGGAAATGTTAACAATACTACATGCACTTAAGAAATGGTGACCCTACCTAATGGGAAGACACTTCAAGCTAAAAACAGATCAAGATAGTCTTAAATACTTTTTAGAACAAAGATTATCCTTTAGAGGGAAACAAAAATGGGTGACAAAGATGTTGGGTTATGACTTTGAGATCATGTACAAAAAAGGGAAGAAAAATGTTGTGCCAGATGCACTCTCAATAAAGGATGAGGATGTGGAAGCATTGTTGTGCTCCATTTATATTATCCAACCAAATTGGATAAATGAAGCAAGGGATGAATCGAAGAATGATGAACAGGTGTGGGAATGCATTCCAAAGTTACAACAACGTCCCAGTACATCTGATACATTTAGCTGGAAAATGATTCGTTATGGTACAAAGATCGGTTATACCTATGTAATAATTCCCAACTCAAACAAAAGATTCTTATGGAATTGGATGCTTCTCCCTTAGGAGGGCACTCAAGATTTTGAAAAATTTACCACACAGTTAAGAAGGAATTTTTTTGGGATGGCCTTAAATTGGATATTCAAAATTTTGTGGCGGAATGTTTGGTTTTCCAATAAAATAAAGTTGAAACAATTAAGACCCAAGGTCTATTACAACATTTATCCATTCCAAGCTAATGTTTGGAGGAGGTTTCAATGTATTTTATCATAGGTTTACCCAAGTCCAAAGGAAAGAGTGTCACCATGGTGGCAATTGATTAACTTACCAGGTAGGCACACTTTTGTGCATTATCGCATCCATTTAAAGCCAGTATAGTTTCTACTGCATTATTGAAACAATTCAAAAGCTAGATGGAAACCCAAAGATTATTGTAAGCGACAAAGATGCCATTTTCATAGGAAATTTTTGGACATAATTATTTTCTTGTCTTGGTACTAAGTTAGCTTATAGCTCATCTTATCATCCTCAATCTGATGGGCAAATTGAGATAGTAAATAAATGTTTGGATGGATATCTTCGTTGCTTTGTATCTGATAAACAAACACAACGGGTAAAATCGTTACTTCTGGATGAATGTTGGTATAACACTTCCTTCCATATTGCAGCAAAAATGACCCCATTTATGACACTTTATGGATATCATCCACCCTCCATCCCATCATATTTCAAAGAAAATTCTAAGGTTCAAGCAGTGGAACATCACATCGAGCATCAACAACAAGTTCTCCAACTCTTAAAGGATAACCTCACATTAGTGCAGAATAGAATGAAACAACAGGAAGATCAACATTGCACCAAAATAAGTTTTGATGTAGTTAACTAGGTATTCCTATGGCTACAACCATATAAACAAATGTCCCTCAAGCAAGCTAAGAAGGATAACAAATTATCACCAAAGTATTATGGTTTGTAGAAGGTGTTGCAAAATATTGGTACTATAACATAGAAATTGTAGCTTCTTGCAACTTCCCAAGTGCACCCATTTTTCCATGTTTCATGTTTAAAGAAGGTTATAGGTGACAAGCTCCCTGTTCAAACAATATTGCCAGAACTTGATGAGGAAGGAAAAGTCATATTAGAACCAGAAGCAGTCACAAAAACAAGAACTCGACAACTACAAACTCGATCAATTTCGTAATATCTCATCAAGTGGAAGAACTTATCCGCTGAAGATTCCACATGGGAGGATGAGAATTTTATATAGAAGCATCCATAACTACTCAAGCGTTGAGGAAAATGAATTTCGGAAGGAGAGGGGCATGTTAGGTACCTATAATACTAGTGATTCCCCCATTACTATTGTCACTATATCCCTTATTGTGCCCCTATTGTCCCCATATTGTTATTAGTGTGCCCCATAGAAATCCATTATTGTTATTGTTGTGCCCTTATGTTATTAATGTTAGGTCGGCTTGATTATATTGTGAACCCTTAGACTCCTATATATAGAAGGGAGTTTAGTCATTTGTATCATCCAAATTTTTTTCATTTGTGTAATGTAAAGGACGTTGCCCCCTTGAAGCGGTTGAATTCTAAGGCGTTGATCTATCATTTCTATATTTTTGTGAGGTGGTTTCCTAACAAACATCTAGTAGAAATTTCAAGATGATGCCCTCTACATGTTTAAATTTATACCTTTTGAAATTTAGGGCTTATGAAGAACTATGAAATACATTTTAAACATGTAAACTTAACAATTTTTGTATATCTTATTTTCTAGGACTCTCCAAATGGTAGAATCTTTAGGGATATGGGGAGACAAAGAGAAGTAACTCAAGTACAAATTTTAGAATTATCTTTTAGATCAAACACATGGAAAGCTAAAAAATATTTCTTGTGGGAATTAGCCAAAATTCAGGAAGTCTTGGGAAAACTACCATAAATTTCACTTGGCATATCAAATTCTAGTAGCACTTGCAGAATTGCATTGGAAACATATCAAAGTATTACAGAAAAAATATTGACATCGAGAAGGACTTGAATCTTAGATATATATTAGATAAAAACTTTACTTATTTGGATATTGTCTTAATTAAGGTTTTAAAGGTAACTTACAAGTCAGTAAACTGTTGATTGGAAGATCAAATATTTTTTTGTGAATAAAAGTTGTGATAAATAAGAGTACTATTATTATATTTTGACATCCCTGCAAAGAAAGCCAATACATCAATAAATCCTACTTAAGGCTCATCTTATAATCATGAAGAAGTTGAAGATTTAGAATTTGGGGTTTCCTCAATTAGAAAATAAAGTTAGTGAAATGCATGGTAGCATGTTGAAAAATGTATATTTTTTAGGTTCTCAAGAAAAACATAAATGACAAATGAAAAAGAATTAAACCTATTTAAGGCTTATCGTAGACCCATGAAGAAAGGGAAGACTTACAATTTAGGTTTTCTCAATTAGAAAAGAAAGTAATGAAATGTATGGTAGTATGCTCAAAATGGTGGATTTCATAGGTTCTCAATAAAAATTCATAAGAGAAATGGAAAATAAGATGAATGAAAAGAAGAAAGAAATGCAAAATGTTAAGGAAGATATAAAAAATTCCACTAGGGAAGAAATAAAATAATTACAGAACATTCTATTAAAATATATTACTTAAAGGGATGCGTAGATCTAAGGAAATCACGAACAAAAGGAGAACAATGGTGTTGAGACCCAATCTCATGTTAGGGAGATTGTTATCACAATTAGAGAGCAGACATACAAAATCCAGTAACCATATTCATGAATTCTTAATCCAAGATCCACATCATGAGTGATTCAAGTAAGCACCAAGGAACTACTACATTCTAAATATTGATATGACGATTTTTCATGGTAATGATATTGTAACATGGATCTTTCAGAGGGAGGAATACTTTGACCTACACCAAGTGGAATCCTTAGAAAAGGTATATATTACATCAATGTTTTGGGAAAAGTTCAAACATGTATGTTTCTTATGGCTTTGTGAGAGGAAAGAGACTCTATTATCCCTTTTTCCATTTTTATAAAGGAATTGATAGCATATTATGGGGACATTAAGAGAAATACATTCTACAGTTAGTTGGTAAATATTAGATAAAAATAGTTACAAAGCAAATTCAGCAATTCTAAAAGTTGAGTGTTAAAGTAAAGAATATTTTAAAGCATATTTTGTTATACTATTTACAAATAAATGTAAAGGAAAGAATCCAACATGATGAGCGTATATTTGAACCTAAATCTCTAGAGCATGCTTCCAATTTTGAAAGGAAAGTTAAATGTAAAAATATAGCTACTAGAAAATTAGTCACTATTAACTATAGAGAAAATCGTGTTCCCTTTCCTAAATTGATAAGGTTAACTTGTCAGAAAATGGATGAAATAACAGAAAAGGGACTTTATTGCAACTATGATAGAAATTATAGTAAAGAGAATAATTATAGTGAGAATAAATTATTATACATAGCTTATGAAGATGAATAAGATTAATATGTGGAAACTCACAATATCTTGAGCTAGAAATGAATACTCAAACAATATCTTGTCATGCATTAGACATAACCAGTACTCCAAAAAATGTTAATATAAAAGAATATCAATGAAAGAAATAGGTAACATTGTTGATTGAGACTAGTATCCATAGCTTCCCCAATTACAAAATCAAAAAAATCCATGATTGCTTTGTATATTGACAATCAAAATTTAAACTAATGATTATAGATGGTAGTACCATAAATTATCGTATGTGTTATATTCAAGAAAACTTGTGGAGAGGCTAAGATGCATGATATCTCAAAAACCTAGAACTAGTTTCTATACATTCCACCTAGAGATGACTTAATTATATTATTCACCTATTTTTTAATGTTTCCTATGTCTAAACTTAGGAAAACTGGTTAATTAATCAGAATTAATTAAGTCAAGATTAGAATAGTCTAGAAAATCACACGGATTGATCAAGAAATGATTTGATTCATTGATTAAGATTAATGCTTGTTCATTGGAGTTTTGTTGAGCTAAATAATTGTTCCTAAAGCATCAACTATATAATGCATGTTAGGTTGTCGACTTAAGGTCTAGTCTTTCTATTTCAATGTCATTTGCATAGTTTACACAAGAAAAATGTTGGTATAACTAATCAATATTATCCTAATAGAAATAAAAAATTCAATGGTAAAGGAACCAACCCATAACATAGTTAAGAACTTCAGCTTCTAACTAAACCAAATCATTCAAAGCATCAAATCGTAAATACTTTATGTAGGAAGCAACAAAGAAAGGCTATCAAACACTGAGTTGTTACCTAAGGAACAACCACTATAAAATGAGAGACTAGAACTATAGAAAGGTATTTAAGAAACACAAATAATGATCCTATGATTATATATAAGAAACAACAATCCCAATTGAATTAGCTAAAGAAAATCCACTTTGTAACTACCAATTGTAATTTCTATTTAAAATAGAACATGCAATTTGACAATTACTCAGCGAAATGGAAACTGTAAATTGAAAACTACTAACCAACTAAATAATTGAAGAGAAATAAAAGAAAACAGATTTAATGATACAAATAATGACAACATTTGTTCCAGGATCGAGCCTAAATCACGAAAATCGAATAGTCTTGTAAAATAAATTAGCACACTAGATTAACTCTAGATAATAAAATATTTTATTGAATTACAGAGGATTAATTACAATAAATGTATTCTCAAGTTCATGACTTATGCCAACTGTATTATAGATGAAAAAACTCTCTCGAAGCTCAAGTCCTAGTCTCTATACTATGATTATAGTAAGAACAATAAATCTATTTTTGATAAAGAGAAATCCTGATAATCTGAAGATTCTGAGGATGTTTATTTTAAGTTGCAAGAAATCTTAATATTTTTGGATGAGCACATCAAAATCCTGTCTGTAACTGATTTTCTCCAAACAAGGATCGACAACATTAACTTATCCAATCTTTTATGATCAATCTAAGGAATAACATCAACTTCTAACAAATCTTTGGATTCTTGTTCAAAATAAGGATCCAACCATGAGTAAATAATGCTTTTGTGATTGAGCACTTCATAAAGGGAATAGAAGAATAGAGATACATAAAATGCTTCTAGAATCCATATTACATAGATTATCATGTCCTAAATGTGACAAATACTTAGGAAAATAATATAAGAACTAAGAAATAAGGTAAGGAAATTATAACAATTATGAGGCCCAACATCAGCCCCCAATTTACCTTTTTGCATGACCTCATGCAAACAAATGATTAACATGCAATGCATTTAAGGAGTAATCTGCATAAGACTTCTCCAACATGTGTAAATACATTCCTACTTCTTAGCCCCTGAAAGACCAGATACATACCTACCTCTGATAAATCGTAGTTAGATTTATAGTAAGATTGAGGGGACCATATCATTGGACATTTGTACTTTCACCCTAGCCAATTGATACCTTTTTCTAATACTAGGTGGACATAGTTCTGTACTCTAGTCTTGTCATACTGAAAAATTGTGCAAGTCAAATGGTTCTCTATGTTTTATTTAATTAGGTGATGTGTACCATCTCGCATTGGTTCCGCAGAGAACCTAGTCTCTGATATCTCCCAGGTATTCCGAACCTGAATGCAAGATGTCATTATGAATTTGTGGGAAAAAATAAGAAACACTATTTTTCTCTATGAAGATACCATGATGAATAAGTGTAGGAAAATGGTTCTAAGGCTCTCCTCTGACCCAAAGATCAAGACCATGCTCTTTTCTCTAGAAGGTGTGGTAGGATTTTTCCCATTTCACCTGGTTGCATGCAAGGAAAATTTTAAGGATGAAAACTTATCTTGAAGTTTAAAAACATTGTTGAATCTCACTAGTCCCCAATATGAAAACTATAAAATGTTTATTGATGCATTTCTAAAATTATTCAAAATTGTAATGATTTTAGATATACTCTCTATATAATGTTGGTGATTTTTAAGGTAAAATAATTTTATATCGTAAAGTTTGGGTGAATCATTCTTATAGAAAATTAAAATTAGTGAATCTTTTTTTGGAAAAATCATGTAAAATTAGCCCACTTGCGAATATTAGCCCCTAAAATTTTCCATGGTTTCAGGAAAATGACATGAAGGCCTAGAACTAAATGTCTCCAATAAATGGAACATGATCCTTATTCACATGTTCCTCCATAAATGATTTATGCATATATAGTTGACACAAAAGGTACTCTGTGTGCTCATCATATTTATGGAAAGTAGTGGTAAAATCTAGGACACCTTTGAACTTGTTGACCTAGGTTGTCATTCATGTCAATATGGAAATATTCTAGATACTAGATGATACATAAAGGGGAAGGAGAGCAGATCCATGAAGAGATAGGAGCAAGGCCATCAGGATAGCCAAGCCATAAGCAAGAGTCTGTTAACAGAGGAGGCATATGAAAGCTATTGCTTATGCTTAAGAGTATTGTAGAATATCAGAGCAAGAGAGGCATATCGGAAAAGATAGAAGCCATCAAGGTATGAAGGTATTAGAGAAGGTCATTGAAAGACATTATAAAGCCAAAGGAATCATATATATATGTGTCATATATATATGACAAAGTTAACATATCAGAGGAGAAAAACAGAGCTATCGAAGCTACACGAGGAGCCATATATATATGTTATATATATGCCAAAGAGCCAAAGGATAATGGAATACATATATATGTGGAAGAGTTAAAGGAGCGCAGTTTACATGTATATGAAATATACACTATGGGAGGTAGAGTTTACATGTATATGTAATATACACTATCGGAGGTGGAGTTTACATATATATCGATATACACTATCAGAGGAAGAATATATAATATATATATATATATATGTATATGTATGTATGTATGTATGTATATATATATATATACCCCAATGCAACATTACAGTTTGATTTAATATCATATCGCATCCACAGGTGAATCGACCATCGGCCATCGGCAAGCTGTGACTACGGATTGTGATTACACAGTGGACCCGATACAGTTATAGATACGGGTCCAATAAATTTAAATTCTATCCTTAAGCACTTCGGTCAGTTTTTCCATATATTCTTGTGTATTTTGAAAATTGTATTACCAGGGGTTTTTGAAGGCTAGAATGCATAAATAATAGTTCTGTTAGTTCAGGAGGCCTGAATGATGGCAATTGTGATTGGAATGGTGACGTGGCATGTGGGGCCCTCCTTGATGGGTATAGTCTCTCCGCTAAACAATAAAGTCCTGTGTATGCCTATTGTCATTGAAAAAGGGGCTCCGTTATAATTTTAATATGCAACATGTTTTCTCCTTGTATTTCGGTCCTCTCTTATGAATTTACATGTCCTTGGAGTGTTGGTGAACTTGAAGAGATAGAGGAAGCTGAAAGCCAAGAAGCAGAAGAACAAGAAAGTGCAGAGGAAGCTCAAGTGAGTGAGGAGGAAGCCAAAGATCCAACAGAAGGAGGAAACTGTTGGTCAGAGGCATTAGGAAGATACAAAAACAGAGAACAAGGAAAGTGATGTGGTTGTTGAAAAATCTGGAGGAAACAGAGACAACTGTAAGGTCTAGCAGAACATAAAAGGGTCGAATGACCAACAAGACATGAGGCATTAGAAGGGGAGAAGTAGTCAGCAGAGAAGCAGTCATGTCAAAGCATTATTGTGACAGTAAGAACAAATTCTTGAACAGAAAGTTGGTTCTTATGCAGAGCTTAGTGTAGCTAATAGTAGACTCACTATAGCTATGTGGAGACATTATCAAAGGTCATGAAGGCTATTGGAAACTCTATGTGGACAGTATGAAGAGTTGTAAAGACTTCTTCATAAGAAGACTACTTTTCATTGATGCTATAGCATGTTGTCTACAATGAAGTTGTAAACAGACAGAACTCAGTAAAGAAGAGTTTCGAGAGTAGAACATTAATATCAAACATCCCTTGACAAGACTGTGTGAGAACCCTTGGGGTTGGTGCCTCAGAATTAAAAAGGATTAGAGTCCTTGGGGTTGATGCCTTAGAAATAAGAAGGTTTCGAGTCCTTTGGATTGGTGCCTTAGAACTAGGAAGGATTGGTGTCCTTGGGACTGTTTTCTCAAGAACTGGAAGGATCGAAGTCCTTGGGAGTTGGTGCTCCTAAGTCCAAGATTGTTGCCTTGGTGAAATAGAGTTGAAGCTCTGGAGGTTGGAGCCTCACAAAAGTCTGAGTTGGTGCTTGGAAACTGATTGCAACCATTTATATATTGTATCTATTTTATTGCAAATATTATATTAATAAAAGAATTTATTCTTGTTGTTCATCTTGTGTTCTGAATATAAATTCTTTAACTGGTAAAATAATAGTTGGAAAAGAAATAATGATTCAGCCCCCCCTCTATGTTTCCAACAATTGGAATTAGAGCTAGTACCTTTAGAACACAAATGGTGAAGTCAAGGAAGAAAGTCTCCAATCCTCCTAAGGATGTGTCTCCCTCTACCACTAAAATAGAAGACAATCAATTTGAGGAGGCTCCATGGTTCAATGTGAACTTTAATATATGGGAAGCAAGAATGAGGAATTTATTATAGACTCAAGGCCTTCAAATATGGAAATCAGTGACTGTTGATAGCAGGATGGATGGATAATCCAAGGAGTACAATGAAAAAGCAATGAAGGCAATCTTGAATGGGCTACCCAATTCTATAAAGAACAATTTAGGAAAATATTCATCAACAAAGGGTATATGGGGCAAACTTCATGACTTCAGTCAAAAGGAGCATTGACCATGACCATCAGTTAAGAAGATGATGGAAATCAAGAAGGAAATCTAGAATCCATCACAGAACGTAAAAATGAGAATGATGACGTCAAGGCTAAAGCAGATCTAGAAGATGAAGAGAATGAAAAAGATTTTGTAGAAGAGATCCTTGCTCAACATATGGCTGCCATGGAAGAGATTAACAATTTGAAAAAGGAAAATGAGGAACCTAAGAAGATAGCACTAGCCGGTGACCAAGATCAAACAAGGGAGAAAGTTGACCTTGTCAAGCTTCAAGTAGAAGAAAGGGATGAAGAGCTTGCCAACTTAAGAAGGAATTTCATCAAAGCAAAATAAAGCATCACGAAGAAGTCATATCCATGGAAAATCAATTGGATAAAGCAAAGAAATGAGAAGATACCTTGTCGAGTCAACTTGAGCAAAGGCACAAGAGTTGGAACAAACTTGAAGAAGAAATTGGTCAGTACAAGGTAGAGGTCTCCTCTCTCAAGTCTCAACTACAAGAAACAAGGAAACAAGCACAAGGAGCTGAGAAGACAATGAAAGCATTGGAAGTCATTGAAGGACAGGTCAATGAAGCAAGAAAGGAAAGAAACACCATGATATGTCAACTAAAAGCAAAGGATGAAGAAATCTTCAAAATGAAGTCAGATATCATCTCCCTTAAAAGAGAAGCAGATTAAGCTACTCGTATCAAGGAAGAAATTGAGAAACAACTTGCTCAGTAGAATAATGAGGGTGAAATATTGGAAGAAGAGATTTTCCTCCTAAGAAAAAAGGTTGAAGGGATGAGCAAAATCGTGAAGAGCTCTCAGGCCTTGGATGACATGCTCAGCTATCACAGATGTCCATCTGATAAATCAGGTCTCGGGTATGCAGGTGAATCCTCAAACAAGAATGATAATTCTTCAAACAAAAGGGTTGTCAAGAAGCCAGAAAGAAATAGTGATGCCCACAATTCTAGTAAAGGGAAGGAGAAACATCAAGGCTACAAAGGAAGAAATCCTACTCCAAGAAGAAATGCAGATGATGTCAAAGATGCAAGAGGCAATTGTTATCATCAAAGGATCCCAAGGCAAAAATGCTTTAGATGTACATCAAGGAAATATCCATCTCCCAGGTACCAAAGTTAATTTTTTGGTTATTGTTATTCTTGTACAAACTTTGGTCACATGGAAAAAGATTGTAAACCATCTCATAAAGATAGATATTACGGTCCCCAACAATCTCCAAGAAACAATTTTGTAGGAAGAAATCATGAATTCTTATTCATGAGTAATGTAGAATGTTTCAAGTTTCATAAAATTGGTGAGATGGCACAAGATTGTAACTTAACTTGGGCTCTTACACAAGATAGAACCATGCAAAAGAAGAAAGTTGCACAAGTATGGAAAAGGAAGAAAATACAATCCGAAAGTCCCTTGAACTCTCTAGCCAACAACACATGTCATTGGCCTGAATTTTGACAATCTAAGCATTTGATGGGAAGACTCTAAAAAAAAGATGATTCATATAGTTAGGTGGAGCCTGTGATTCTTGATCATTATTGTAGAAGCTATTAGTGAAAGGGTCGTTATAAAATCATTGCTGAGCTATATTAACAATCATTCTTCGATAAAGATCATCTCTCAGGAATACTCCATTAAAGAACATGATCTTGTAACCATTATTGGACTGTTGTTCAAGATTCTTTTCACTTAATCACTAAGTAATATCTGGAGCAATAGAGAAGGTCATCTAATACTAGACAAATAGGGCAAATAACTATGGTGCCAATATTACAGATGTTAAATGTCTTGACTCAGGGAATTAATGTGAGAACAAGTAAATTATGGACACAAATAGAGGCAACCTTCAGATAGACAAATACATATGGAATGGAGTTTGAAGTAAGAGCAACTGGTGGCGTATAACAAAACTGAAGCATTGCATGAAGATGCAAATCAGCAAATGTATTTAAAAGACAGTGACTGATTAGATATCTAAATCTCCTAGCAGAAATAACTTGCAGAGATATGTACAAGAACACAAGGAAAATATGGCTCATAGAAAGGAGAATGTTGTGTAGTCAAATATAAATTATGCTAATACTGGTCACTTAGAAAATATAGCAACAATCCTTAATATGACATCATATCCATGTTCAACAGTTAACTGGTGGGTTTGTAATAGTGGCAGTGGTTTTCGGGCAAAGTCAAGGCTATAAGTGGTATTTAGGACTGGTAACCTGATATGATTCATCGAATGACATGTGGCAGGAGAAGGAGAGAGGAAACTGCCTCGTTGGGCAGGTAATCTTCATGCATATAGCTCACCCAATATCATTGTCAAGTGTTGGATCAAATATAGTTTTTATATATGGTGCAGGATCACCGAGCAACTTTGTTTGTCGGGTGTATAGCAAGTGTCAGATGGGATGGTAGGATCTATGGTGGAGGATTGATCCATA
The DNA here is from genome assembly GCA_000404065.3 of Pinus taeda. Lineage (NCBI taxonomy): Eukaryota > Viridiplantae > Streptophyta > Pinopsida > Pinales > Pinaceae > Pinus > Pinus taeda. The sequence goes on from APFE031101332.1 coordinate 30,821, forward strand.
AAAAGGTAAGGATCAATAAATGCACCAAGGCTATGGAAAAGCAGAAAATGCAAGTTCCTGTGTGTTTGTGTATATTTCCATTATATGAGGGTTATAATAAAATTAAAAGAAAAATTGATGGACGCGATATAGTATTAAGATATATAGCAACAATGAGGCACAAACTCTTACCATTTCATCCAAATTAAATGATGTTGAACACTAGATGGAAGTGACTTCAGGAGAAGCATGAAAACATAAAGGAACTCGGATTTGAAGAAAGATAACAAGAAAGAAAATTTCAGTGGCATTCTCTCTTGATTCGAACCATGAAGGCCTCTCAATTCTGACTGTGGAGACAACAATATGGATTGAAGCATTAAAACCTAGACTTGGACACTTGTTGTATGGCTATTTACAATCTGATTGAAAGCATTGATGTAAAGCATCTTTAAGCATTGTTTAATCCATGATAAAGTAGTTCTGAGACATGAAGAGGGAATAATGTGCAAATTGATGATAAAGCATCAATCACTCTTTCTTGAGTAAAAAGAATAGCACTATGACAGGGGGAGTCTCAGATCCATGAAGATCTACCATTCATGAAGAATAGATGCAGTTTGATAGGGGGAGTCCCAGAGCACTCCTTTTTCATTAATGTCAAAGGGGGAGAGAAGAAGAATATTGCCATCAATAACAAAGGGGTAGATTGTTGACCTAGGTTTTCATTGATGTCAATATGGAAATATTCTAGATACTAGATGATCCATGAAGGGGAAGCAGACTAGATCGATGAAGAGACAGGAGCAAGGCCATCAGGATAGCCAAGCCATAAGCAAGAGTCTGTTAATGGCGGAGTTAACAAAGGAGGCATATGAAAGCTATTTCTTATGCTTAAGACTATTGCAGAATATTAGAGCAAGAGAGGCATATCATAAAAGATAGAAGCCTCAAGGTCCGAGGGTATCAGAGGAGGTCATTGAAAGACATTGCAAAGCCAAAGGAAGCATATATATATATGCCAAAGTTAACATATCAGAGGAGCAAAACAAAGCTATCGGAGCTATAGGAGGAGCCATATATATGTCATATATATATGCTAAAGAGCCAAAGAAGAGCATAATACATATATATGTAGAAGAGTTAAAGGAGTGAAGTTTACATGTATATGCAATATACAAGGTGGAGTTTACATGTATATGAAATATACACTATTGGAGGTGGAGTTTACATGTATATCGATATACACTATCAAAAGCGGAATATATATATATATATATATAATATATATATATATATATATATATTCAATATTGTAATCGGTGGGTTCTACAATGAGCACTACCCAAAAACCCCGAAAAATGATATATGTGCAGACCGACGACATATATGTCTGGGTGTATAAACAGGTGAAGTCCACTAAGTGCTTCAAGGTGGGTTTCTAATTGTATTTCATATGTATCATTATATTTGGGCTCTAAGCTTCCTGCATTAAAACGTGTGAAATGATATATATATATATATATTATATATATATATATATATATATATCGTACAACTGCGATATGTTGCAGACCTGCTGCAACATTATGAAAGGCTTTATTGTTATATCGCATCCATGCTATCGGTACTCACATATCACAATACAGAAAGTGGTGTCACTCCTGCAAGCGCCAATTGCGATATATGTTGCGGCCCCGATGCAATGTTGCAGTTTGATTTAATATCATATCACATCCGTAGGTGAATCAACCATCGACCATCCCGAAGCTCCGACTACCGATTGCGATTACATAGTGGACCTGATGCAGTTATAGATGCGGGTGTAATAAATTTCATGTCCGGCGTTAAGCTATTTGGTCAGTTTTTCCATATATTCCTGTGTATTTCGGAAATTGTATTGCCCAGGTGTTTTGAAGGCCAGAATGCATAAATAACGGTTGTGATAGTTTAGGAGCCCTGAACGATGGCGATTGTGAATGCGATGGTGGCGTGGCATGTGGGGCCTTCTTGACTGGTACAGTCTCGCCATTAAACAATAAAGTCCTTTGTATGCCTATTATCATTGAAAAATGGTCTCTATTATAGTTTTAATGTGAAACATGTTTTCTCTATGTATTTCAGTCCTTTCTTATGAATTTACATGTCCCTAGAATGTTGGTGAACTCGAAGAGATAGAGGAAGCTGAAAGCCAGGAAGTTGAAGGACAAGCAAGCACAAAGGAAGCTGAAGCGAGTGAGGAGGAACCCAAAGAGCCAGCAGAAAGAGGAAACCAATGGTCAGAGGCATTAGGAAGATACAAAATCAGAGAAAAAGGAATGTGAAGTGGTTGTTGAAAAAGCTGGAGGAAACAGAGGCAGTTGTATGGTCCAACAGAAAAGAAAAGGGCAAAAAGACCGACAAGACAGGAGGAATTCGAAGGGGAGAAGTAATCAATAGAGAAGTAGTCATGTTGAAGCATTTACTGTGACAGTAATAATAGATGCTTGAACAGAAAGTTGGTTCTTGTGCAGAGCTTAGTGCAGCCAGTAGTAGACCCACTAAAGCTATGTGGAGACATTATCAGAGGTCATGAAGGCTATTGGAGACTCTGTGTGGATAGTATGAAGATTTTTAAAGGCTTCTTCATAAGAAGACTGCTTGTCATTGATGTTGTAGCATGGTGACTACAATGAAGCTATAAATAGACAAAACTCAGTAATGAAGAGTTTTGAGAGCATAACATTACTATCAAACATGCCTTGACAAGATTGGGTCAGAACCCTTGGGGTTGGTGCCTCAGAAGTAAGAAGGATTCGAGTCCTTAGGGTTGATGCCTCAGAAGTAAGAGGGATTGGAATCCTTGGGGTTGATGCCTTGAAGTAAGAAGGATTTGAGTCCTTGGGATTGGTGCCTCAGAAGTAGGAAGGATTGGTGTCCTTGGGACTAGTGTCTTAAGAACTGGAAGAATTGAAGTCCTTGGCAGTTGGTCCTCCTAAGTCTAAGATTGTTGCCTTAGTGAAATAAAGTTGGAGCTGTAGAGGTTGGAGCCTTACAAAAGTCCAAGTTGGTGCTTGGAAATTGATTGCAACCATTTATATATTGTATCTATCTTATTGCAAAGATTATATTAATATAAACATTTATTCTTATTGTTCATCTTGTGTTTTGAATATAAATGATTTAACTGGTAAAATAATAGTTACAAAAGAAATACTGATTCATCCCTCCTTTTATTATGTCCAACAAAGCACATATGGTTTCGTAGACTATAAAACTTTGATTTTGAGAAGAAATTATTGATCAGGTAGAAAAACAACATAATTATGAGTTAGGGACCTGCATTCCAAGGCATCTAAATAAATGGAGGAGATTTCATTTGATTTATCTATAGCATTATTAAAGAAATCCTTTAAATCTTGTAATTTATTGATTGATGTTCTTAGTTGTGCATAAGTTTCATGTTTTTTTTGCTGTCAGTGTGCTAGATCAGTGAAGGAATTATTGATGTTCCTTTTGAGGCACCACGTCTCTCTGGCATCTTGCTATAGTCTCATGTTGTTTGTCCATGGTTTTATTGAAGACCTTAATGGTAGAATCTATAATTAAGGGAGTATAAATAGGTATAGCCTTTGTTTGTACTCATTTTTCAAGAAGAATAGATGGTGAATCTATTTGAGTTTTTGCTTCAATGAGAATAGAAGGAACATCAATCATTTATATATCAAAATCAATCTGAGTTCCTACATAGGTAGAAATAAGGGAAGGATCTATCTAGGCACTTACGTCAATGGAGATGGGTGTGAGGTCAGTATGGGCTTTAATCTTCCTCTCAGTCTTCTTCACATGAACGTTATGAGGTTGCTTACTACCCTATAACCATTTTTTTAGTTTTTGTACCTTCCTTTATAATATCGTGTTTTATTTTCTTAAATTATCAACTTCCTTTTCTAACTTACATTTTTCTCTATGTCTCATAGCTCTGGTACCTCTAGTCTTCTGAACAAAGAATTTAGCCCAAGTTGCTAGGGTAAAAGGACAGGAAGCAACACTTATCTCATCAAGATTTGTAGCAATAACCTCCGAAGTATATTCAATTGTGAAAGGACCATTAAATGAATTGTCTACTTCCATTGGTATTGTATCAACTACAGATTTTAGAAAGTCATCGATAGGAGGATCAATCTGAGGTCCAACTACATAATCAATATTTTCATCTTGTCCTTTAGCAAATCAGATCTTCAAGGGGAAACTATGGAGCCATCTCTTCCGAAGAGGTGGGCTCCAATAAAATAGCGATAGAGTTCTCAAAATGATATTGGAAAGAATCAACTTCAGGACCACCATTGATTCTAGAATGACAATAACTCAATAATTAGTGGGGTAGATTGCAACTGTCAAATTAGGTGAAGTCTCTTTGTCAAAAGGGTTTTTTGGATGAGCTATAGATTCTTCTATTTGAATACTCATTACTCCTAAATTCATTATTTCTAATAGGTTCTCTAACCCCTATAATGCTTGAACTAATTCCATTTCCCGTTTTGTCTATTCCGAGGCAAGTGAGTTTTGAGCTGAGTTTTCTACAAGGGCTTCTTACTATGTCTCCTCTACATTGGAGAATTCTTGAGTCAAATTTTATATTTGGTAACTTTTCAAGGGGATATAAAGAACGGTGAATTTTTTGTAGCTTGATTAACCTAGTTGATCTTCTCCTTTTCTTGGGTAGTGAGGCTAAGAACGACACCATTAGTTTCTCTTCTTTACTAAGTTTATGAGGAGTTGATGTTTCAGCAGTTCCAGTGAGGTATATTATGTCATCAAAGTTTGATTTCCCAAAGAAATGCTTTGGGAAACGTTGGGGTTTTATAAGAACCCTTCCGATCTCCTTTGTGCTTGAATCAAACTTCTTGCAACTAATAATTCGATAATCTCGTGAGGAATAATGACTAATACTTGGTGTTTGCATGTTCTTAGCCTAGAAGCAATTTCATGTAACACCAAATTAAGAAAATAAGGAAGGTCTATGGTTACCTTTCACCTTAGATATGTCACTACTTTAAGATGACATCCCCTCGCCACATCATACCTTCCATCACAAGTAATATATCATTGAACAATACCTGCTACTTCTTTCCATTGCTCTCGTAATGAATTGGGGTTATAGCCCTTCCCTTTACTAACCAATTCTTCACCAGGGTTCGAAAATGGGAGAGTTTCATTCTGGAGAAAAGTATGGATTTCATACCATTTTTCTCCCTATTTTTGAAGACTCGTGACTTCTACTATTATAACTTCGCTCACGTGTACTTGTATGTTTTTACCATTGCTACACCTTATCCAAATTCTTTATAAATCCCCATGTTATTTCGTTATCAAAGCCCAGTAATCCTCCAAAGTATTCTAACCATCCTTCTTAGTAAAAAATGTTGTGTGCTTGTTCTGTGACTTGTAATTGAACAAGTTCATAACATATTGAATGGCCACCCATTGTTTGTTATTCGACAAGAAGTAATTTTGTAGCTAGAAACAATAGAATCCAAAATATAGGAATATTGCACAAAATATAGGGACTCAATAGCCATAACATGCAACGATATTTTTGGAAATTTTTGTAAAAAATCATGCATCAGTTCCTACTCACCCCCCAATAGAGTTGAAGGGCGAGCATGGCCGTTAGCCAGTATTTTCATAGGTTAACATATTTTTCACGGTTAATAGATAAGGTGGTATTAATTAAGCGTGGTAGGATGAACGTCAGAATAAAATCGAGGATGAGGGATATATGTGGCACACAAGATAATCATTTAGCCATTTATTAATCATGAGGTGTAATGATGAGGATAATTATTATTGTATGTGGAGTATGATAGTGATGTAAAGGCATGTGGATATTTTTAGGGAAGATAGATGTGTGGAAACAATATTCGCATAAGGAGTATCATTAGAGAGAAAAAAAAAGTGTTAGAATACTGAATTTCTGAAGAACTTATGTCCTTGATATGAAAAACTATAATTATTTTCTCATCATCAACCAACATCACCAGTTTCTAGGAGAGTTTTATAAATTTCCATAATAAATCTAATGGTCCTCCTTTATTAATTTTGATGAGACAAAATAGCAAACTTAAATTATAATATTTAAATTTACTTTAATACCACTTGCATGTATTCTACTCCCAGTAGGCTTCTGTAGGCTCGACAGGGTTTCCTTTTAATCCATTGAGATATCAATATGCCACTTAATATGAAATATTTATAACTCATTTTTTTATTTTTATGAAACATCTAGACAAGGATATCATTCTTGCATGGTAACCAAGTAATAACAATGCATATGGTGAGGTGTGGGGAAGTTGCTAGAGGTAGGAATGCCTAGTAGAGATGGTGTGGTCCATGGATATGTAGAATTTTTGTTGTGTACATGTTGTAGGTTTTGTGTTGTGTACGTGTTGTATTATTTCATGTGTATTGTGTATGTGTAGTGTTATATCATGTGTATATATTAATTTGTTGTGGCACACCATGTGTGGGTGTATGTGTTATATAATGTGTTGAGACAGGAAGGATAGGGACTATCTAGATGCCCTTGTTGCTGATATTGAAGGAGGGTGCAGTGTAGTCTCCATATTCCCTTATTGTTGATATTGAGGGAGAAGGCATTATAGTCTACAAATCCCCTTGTTTCTTCAAAAGAGAAAAGAAGGCAATTGGTGCTTGTCGAGTTCGAAAATTGATCCAATATCTGTCTAGAAAGGACAAATTATTCACTAGTAGAAAGTAGGTAATTCGTTAGTAAAAAGAAGACTAAAATTTGCATATAATAGAATACTTTTCAGTTAATGAGCAATAGTAGCTAAATTGCAGTATCTTATACCGCAACCAGTTTTTAGTCATTTTTAGGTTAGTCATTAATTGGTTGTCTCGATTATGTTGTCTAGTAGTATATTTAGTCATTAATTTAATCATTTATTTGGTAATTAATTTATTCATTGATTTGGTCATTAATTTAGTCATTAATTCTGTCATTAATCTAGTCATTGATTGCCACAATTAATGACCAAATATACAACAAAATATATTACTAAATAATCACCGAAGAAATATGACCAAAGAAATATGACCAAAATGTTGGTCATGTTATAAGATACTATAAATTAACTACTAATAGTCATATATATGCAAATTTTAATCATCGTTTGAAACCAATTAATGACCAAACAAATATGGCTAAATTTTGGTTGTGTTATAAGATATTGTAAATTAGCTACTAATAGTCATATATATGCAAAATTTAGTCATCATTTGTAATGACAAATTTATAATTTGCAGTAGTCATTTATCTCTTTTGGGTAGTTTCATATCCATTATATAAATGACTACTTTAGTAGTTTATATTCATTTCTTTTACTTTTATTAATAATCACTATAAACAACTAATTTAGTCGTATCATTTTATTTGTGTTCATCATGAATAAACATAAACTACTAATTTAGTAGTTTCAGATTGAGTTTCTGTTTTCATTGTTAATCAACATAAATTAATTAGTATGATTTTCCAACTAAATTTAAATAAAATGCCATAAAATGTACATGTTCATCTAATATGAAAACTCAAAGTTACATATGTTAATTACAAGAATAAGTGATATCAAGTGTAACTATAAATAATTCCAAGCACATAAATTACATTATATAAAATGTCAAGTATTACAATATGAGTTTCCAACTTAATATTGGTTGGAGTACAATTTACACATGAAATATTGTTTCATGACTTCAAAACATAATCATTGTTTTGCCAAGGTATTGCAAGTGAATTCACCAACTTTGAAGACTTGACCATCAGTCTCTATGTGTGTGTCCCATGTGGGATATTGGCTCTATGGGTACCATTAGACCAGTTCTCTTCCCTCTCATTAATTTTCATTTCGTCACTCTAGTGATATTGTTCTCCTTTTTCTTCAATCCCTACTTTTTACCATTAATACTAAGTTAAATTTTTTTCTTTTCCTTTATGAAAAAAGAAAAGAAAAAAAAAACATACAATGTAGAGTATAAGGCATGGAATTCGATGAGCATTGGAATATAAACTAAAGTAGCCAATAAAATATTTAGACAATATATACCTCAACATCAGTAATATTGTTAATGTTATTTTTCCCTATAAAAGAAAGAAACTTGAACAAGTTTTCTTAAGTTGGCCAATAGATGTGACTTGGTGGCTAGATGACCCGTATAAACAAAGAAAATAAAATGTTTCCAATAAACACAGCAAAGCTAGCAATTTATACTAAGAATGTCTCATGCTCCACTTTTGTAGTTTTATTGTTTCCTCTAGTTATCTCTAAGAAGCAGTAACATTTCAACAATAAAACTCGTTAGTATAAATCTAATGGGTGGACAAAAGTATTGCTGACACAAGATTACAACAAGAAACTAAAAGAGAACAAGACAAGGCTTTGTAAATTGCGATACTAACTAAGAATATAGATTTAATATAGTAATCTTCACTTGTGAGCATACTATTCCATGGGGAAAGGAATAAAATTCCCATAAACCAACAAATTATGTATGCCCCTTGTTTTCCCTGTAATTAATTTATCAAGATTAGCATATGCAATTTCGATTTAGAATCGTTGAAATGATTCTATGAATATTCAAATAAAACTTGATGTTTCTCATTCATTTCTCTCTAATGTACAAAATTGAATATGCTAACTTGTTTTGAGCCAGAGAGTTTTGTAATTCATCGTGTCCAAAATCATTGCTTATTCTCATGATTGCTTTTTTTTAATGATCGGGGAACGAGCCTATATTTGATAAAAAAACATATTTTTCAGAATATATTCCATTTTTCTAATTCAAAGCTAAAGTTGCTTGTCGTTTAAGGTGTTCAAACGTACTCTAATCCTTTTCATTTAACAAAACATTGTTTTAATATACTATTAAACAAAAAAAATACATAGTGAAGTTAATTAATGGTGGAATACTAATAAATCACAAATACAGACAAGAAATAACACCACTATATGTCTTAGGCATGCAAAGTCTTTATCCTCTTGGCTGGAAATATTACTTCATGAAAACAACATATTTGACAAAGAGAACTTTTCTAAAACTAACCAATACCAATGTGTCCAATAACATTGACATTTCTATTGGCATGCCCTCAAAATGTGTGGAAGTATCAAACAAGTGTGGTGCACTTCCCTGTAAGGTTAAAGTTTGGCAATGGAATATATTGTCCCTTAGTCTAATCAGGTTTTAAATTGCCTTTGATAACTTAGAGAGAATGGGAATTCAATGTAGAACAATGACATAAAGCTTTTGTTCATTCACACTTACCTAATCCTAAACAATCATTGAAGCACTATACAAATCCAAGCAAGTCTCACATTCTACCACGAAACATAATTTCAAGATTTTGACTATAAACCTTGATGCTTTCTCAAATCTATAAACAAGTAACATCACAATTATTATTTCTTAGTTCTCAAACCTTCTCCTGTGTGGATCTTAAGAAAATATGTGAATTTCAATATCACATTATATCGCGTCGTGGAATAAATTTACAAGAAACCAATCACTCAAAATTTTATATTCTAACAATATTGAGGCATGTGGTAAATACCCATTATCTACATCTTTGCAAAATGGTGTCATTAATAATTTGAATGTTCTTGTCCTGCTAGTATGATCTAATTATTTCTTTGTGAAATATTTTTTTTCACTCCCACTATTAAAATTTTGATGTTTATGAACAATATATAGATACAAAGGATGTTTTGAATAATAAAAGACGTAATTATTTTTCCATTAAGAGTGTTTAGTATTTGCATATGGTGTAAATTCGGTAGTTCTACTAGTGGTACTTAGGGTCAACCTAAACAGTTCCTTCACATGCATCAAAATAAGTAAAATGTGATAATAGGAAGAACTTGTGCGAACTTTTCTAATCGTACATGTTAAATCTGCAAGTGTTGTTGTTGTGCTCAATTTCTTATTGGAGTACCTATCAAATGACAAAGTTTGTACAAATTCTTAAAATGATGCTAAATAAGGTGGAGCTAAGGGACTAGTGAACAAAAGCACAAGACAATGCCTGATTGATATGTATACGTTGCTAGGAAAAAATCAAATTGAACACCCATCAATGTTTGACTCTCGCAAAGGAAACATCCCATGTATTATTGGTTCACATTTTCAACATTGAAACTTGTACTGCACCTTTTTTCCGACTTGGCAATAACATTGGTTCATTGAAATTAATGCATGATCCTACTTTCAGGCAGAATAGTGTCATCCACAATGCCTATGTATAACATGAGTACATGCTCAAATCGAGCTAACTTCGCTGATATTGGTAATCATCTTCACTAACTAGTGAGTAGATAAGGGATCTTGGTCATTGTATCAACACTCACCCCAAGGGGATATCATGTGATTTTGGCTCAACACTCTTCCCATTAGGTTATTGCATAATATAGACCCATCACTCTCCCCATAAGGCTATTATGGTATAAAATTCACTAACTAAAGTAAGGCTTTGCATTGTTCCAACATGGATATTGTTTTTTCTCCCTCCATTAATGCCTGATTCTAGAACAACAATGGCATCCAATGGCATGTATTGAACTCTTGCGGAAACGTTAATGCACCCAAACCTCTTGTATGAATAATGAAAAATAATGATTAGAATAGTTCCTATACCCACACCTCAAAAGGTAAAATATATCCATATCTAAGAAGGATTCTCCATAAATAACATTTTAGGTAGTTAGGATCTCCTTCTATGTTAAACCCTCCACTAGTTGACATCACTAACCCCATCGATAAAATCCCTAAATTGAAATTTCAATTAAATATCTCAATTTTCTAAATTAAAACCCATCTAGGGTTCTCACTTATATGGTGATATATGGTATACATAAGTTTGGATAGAAATGTTTGAGCATGTGTTTCCTTTTCTGAATATTGATATATACAACAACAACAATATCACTTGTGTTTCTCCTTACATTGGATTACTATTAGTTTTGGTAATAGGAATATATTACTAAAAGGTAATTTAGTATACATGGATCTCATTATTACCATCCACATAAATAAACTTCCTATATAAAAAAATGACTTATTCTCATTCATCTATCTAGTATTAGTGTATGCCCTAAATGTTTGAATTTAAAATGATACTAAATAAGGTGGACCTGAGGGATTGAAGAATGAAAGCACAGGAAAATACTTGCCTGAGATGTATATGTGGCTGCAACAGAATCACCTTGAACTCCCATCAATGTTTGATTCTTACAAAGGCAACATCCCATGTATTATCGGTTAGCATTTTCAACATTGAAACTTGTATCGCACCTTATTTTCATCTTGGCAACAATAGTGGTTCAATAAAATTAATGCATAATCTTGCTTTCAGCTAAACGAGTGTCATCCATAATGACTGTGAAAAACATGAGTACATGCTCAATTCAAGCTATATTGGTTGATATCATTAATCATCTTCCTTCCAAGAAATATGCCACACATATATTAGTAATGCAGGATAGAAGGAAGCTCTATCATAAGCAGGCTATCAAGAATGTTAGGAATATACCACATCAAACTGCTATCTTACAAATTTTGCAAGGGAAATCTAATGATTTGAAATGGTGCCAAGTACTCTTACACCAGATAAATTGGTTATGTTCATAGAACATTTTAAGATGAAAAGAGAAATAACTTTTCTTTTAGCTCTACTTCCTCAATTTTTGAGGTAGAAAAATCTTCTCCAGTAAATAAAAATAGAAGAGATTCATCTGCTTTTAGTTCCCACATTCATAGTACACATGCACCTTCACAAGGGGCAGGCCATACATGTTTAGTGAATTTAGGAAAACTATTTATTTCCAGCAGTCAGCCAAATGCTTTTCGCTAATGCCCTTGGTGCACTAATTACCTTCACTCAGGTATTTTGTTCCCAAGATGATCCAAAATGGATATTAAACCCTGTAAAAATGTAAGCCTTCATATATATTAAACTATCAGAAAATAGAGATCACAGAGGAAAACACTAAGGAATGGCAGAAAATAGAGTGAAGCGGAGCATAAAGTCTTGTTGCATAGGAGTCGTCGGATCAGACAGATCAATGGCGGTGATTAAATCGGGATATCACATCGGGAGAGGCCAGTGGAGTATATCGGAGGGAACCCTAAGGGAAATGTGAGTATGATCAGCGACTTAACCTGTACTATTGATCGAGCACGTAGATCAATGATGGAGATTACAGCTATCGCATCGAAGATTCCTAAAGGGAGGACTTAACAGAGGTGAAAGGATTTCAGCAGACCTGAAGGAGTTATGAATTAAATAGTGAAGGATTTGAGTTTCATGGTAAATGGTAATTTAGGTAGGCTACATGTGGTAAGTGGTATTGGAAGGGCTTCACCCGATTACATACACTGGCCAACACGTAGCATGGCACAAGAGAGAGAAAACAATTCATTTCGAGTGGGTTTTTCCCGTGCAAGTGGGCCGCCCGAAATGGCCATCAGCTGTTGGATTAGTGATCACGAATCAGATGGTGAAGAAGGCACGAGCTAGTTGGATGATTGGGTTGGATGCGAACCGTTGGATTGAAGGCATATGAATGGTGTGGAATACAAAGCGATTATGACCTGTAGCCAATGCGACTTGCGAATACGATCAAGGTAGACCCGCGAGGATTATAGGGTGGACTTCATATCGTTTGAAGTCGGACTATAGTGTTTCAGTTGGATTTTCCATCGTTTTAGTGTGTTCTCAGGGATTTTCACCCGCGCCCGGTCCTTCTGTTTGTAAACAAGTGGCCGCAATGGCTTAAGCATTTTTGTAATGATTGTTTAAATGCCCAGTAGGGAGATGAAGGAATAGCATTGGGAGCCCAATAGATCAAGAAGGGGATTGAACTGATAGCATCGATAGGCTTAAAATCCATTCAACAGTAGCAAGAAGAAGAGGAGGTCAGAGACAGGGAAGACAGAGAGTCAGAGAAAACGCACAACTACAAATAGTTCATAAGAGGCACTAAGAGGGAGAATTTGTGCACTCTTTAGACCCGAGGTTTTTGAGTGAAATATCGGTGTAATATCACTGTTTTTTGTGTCATGGCTCTGATTGAGATTACACTTGTAAACTCTGTTCTTGAAGACATAATATAGAGGTCGACACTGAAAGCTAGACTAGGAGACGTGGCGAGGAAGTTTGGTGAACTCCTTGATTATTTGTTGTGTTGATGTGTGTGTCTGTTATGTTTTCTGAATATTAATTGTCCATATTATTTGCAATCTTTTCGATGCAGTGCACTAAGTAATATAGGCATTTTCCTACACATGAGTCTATAATACCTTTTCTTCTTGATTTAGTATCAGTTTTGGATCAAGTGGTATCAGAGCTTTCGGTTACGGTTTTGTTAAGGTTAGACAATCTTGTGATAGATTTTGAATGCTAACTAGATTAAAGCTCATAATAGGAGAAGGAGAACTTGTTGAGGCTAATCCAAAGACTGGAAGAGTATTTTCACATAGGAGAATGATAGAAGAAGATCCATTGGGATTAGAATCTCAATTTATAGAAAATTTTAAGAGACTCCAACCCATGGTGGAAGAGATGTATCTGGAGTTTAAGAAGGGCCGAGGTGAAAGCACTGCAACACCCAAACCAGACAAAGGAGTAGAGGAACCTTTTCTAGTTTCCCCTCTAAAAGGCAAAAGGAAAGGGGAAAAGCCTCCTCCACCATCTCTTCCATCATCACCTTCATCATCCTCATCATCTTCTTAGCATAACATTATCTCTTCTAACAAGAAGAAGAAAACTTCCTTAATCAAATTAGTTGTGAAGTTTGATTTGCCAACTTATGATGGAGAACTCAATGCAGAAAAACTAGATAATTGGATAAGACAAATTTACATATATTGCATGGCAGAGAGCATTGATTCAGAAAGGAAGTAGATTTAGCTAGCTAGCCTTTGACTTGGAGGAACTGCACTAGTATGGTTGGAAGGAAAGACACAAGTTGACCTGCAAAAACATGGTAAAATCATTTCTACCTAGAATGAATTTGTCTCTGCCATTAAAAAGCACTTCTATCCTTTAGCTTACGTGTAGCAGGCAAAGATGAATTGGAAAACTCTTCATCAATTGAAGGGTCAAAGTGCATAGAGTTATACTTAGGAATTCATGAAAAGAGCTTTAACTCAACTCTAGGTATATCATTAGATTCACCTGAGAATTTATTGTAGTATATAGGTTGTCTTCATAGCTATTTAAAGAATATTATTCTCATGTTTAATCCCACTAGCTTAGATGATGTATCAGTTCAAGCCACACATCTAGAAGCTAGAGGTAAGAATGTAAACCCAAAGGTTGGGAAATCATCAAAATATTATGTAAGCAAGAATAAGGAAAAGAAGAAACTAAAATGGAAGGAGAGGAAAACAAACACTGTAAAGAAGGATAAACCTTCATGCACTCATTTTCAGAAAGAAGGACACGATGAGGCACACTGCTGGTCTTTGCATCCAAAATGGAAACCTAAGAAGTTCGGTGGAAAGGAGAGAAAGAATGCAGCTACTATTCAACAACACTTGGGATCAGATTTAGATGATGAAACAACAGTTACAGCCACAGGTATTAAAGGTAAAGATTCTGAAGCATCCAAAAGTAATTCTTCATAATCTATTGATAATGAAAATAAGGAGAGGGAAAGGAATGAGCTTTTTCATATTAGAGTAATTTCCAAGAACAATAAGATTGATACTTTATTTGATAGTGGAACACAAGTAAATTTGATTTCTAAAACAATTGTAAAGAAGTTGGGATTACAAAGAAAACCTCATGAGAAGCCATATCCATTAGGTTGGGTGTGTGATAAAACAAAGCTACAAGTAACGAGACAATGTAAACTTAGGTTTGCTATTGGATCAACATTTGTAGATGAGGTTGAGTTAGATATAGTTCCATTGGATATATGTGGTATTGTTTTGGGAATTCTATACTTGTATGATAGGAAAGTTGTTTTCTATAGAGCTAAGAATAAGTATCAACTCACTAAAAATGGAATAGAATACATTGTAAGAGCTCATAAACTCAAAGGTAACTATTCTCTAATAAACTTAGGGTAGATGAAAAGAATTGTGAATTCAAGTAAGCAATTTTTACTAATGGTTCTAAAGGCAAAGGATCCTGAAAAATCTAATGCATTTGAAGGCTGTGATTATAAATAGAAAGCTGGTTTAGTTAAAGTTTTTTCAGAGTATGATGTTCTATTTCAAGAACCTAAAGGTCTGCCACCCAAGTGAGAAATAGTACATGATATTTATTTATAGCAAGATGCTCCATTACCTAACATTGGAATGTACAGGTTATCAGCTTTAGGGAATGCATAGATAAAGAAGCAGGTACAAGAGTTTCTCGATAAAGGGTTTATACGAGCAAGTGCATCACCATGTGGATCTCCAATCGTGCTGGTGAGAAAGAAAGATGGTTCGTGGAGAATGTGCATTGATTATAGAGCACTAAGTAAAATAATGATGAAGAATCGTTATCCTCTTCCTGATATTGATGATTTATTAGATCAATTGAAAGAAGCAGTTTACTTTTCTAAGTTAGACTTGCAAAGTGGTTATCATCAAGTTAGAGTTGTAGGACAGGATGCATGGAAGACTACTTTCAAGACAAAGCAAGGACTTTATGAATGGTTGGTTATGCGTTTTGGCTTAACTAATGTTCCTGTTACATTTATGAGAGTTATGAATGATGTACTTAGACCATTTATTGATGAATTTGTAATTGTTTATTTAGATGACATTCTTGTTTTTAGTAAGACACGGGAAGACCATGTAAAGCATGTGAAGTAGACTTTAGAAGTTTTAAAAAGAGAAAATCTATGTAAAACTGTCAAAATGTGAATTTGGCATAACATCCTTAATTTATTTTGGTTATAGGGGGTGGTGAATTAAAGATACATCCCTCTAAGGTTGGAGTCATTGTGAACTAGCCTAAACCCAAATCTGTTATAGAGGTTAAGTGTTTCCTAGGGGCAACATAATACTGGAGAAAGTTTATTGCTAACGTTTCTTTGATTGCAACTCCATTACATGCTTTAACAAGATTGAAACAGGTGCTTATGTTGGGAGGAAAATAGTAGAAAGCCTTCGACACCTTAAAGAAAAAAAATCAGTACAACACGAGTACTAGCACTGCCAGATCTTCAACATCCATTTGAGATTGAGACAAATTCCAATGACTATTCCATGGAGGCAGTTTTGATGCAACACGGAAAACCCATATGTTATCATTCTGAGACATTTACTTCTGTAGTAGTTAATTATCCCACATGTGATAAAGAATTGTATGCATCAGTACAAGGTGTGAAAAAGTGGAAACATTATCTAATTGGTAAAGAAACAATCATACATACAATTCATCAACCACTTCAACATTTGCACTCACAAACTAAATTGCAGCAATCAAGACATTATAGGTGGATGGGATTTCTACAAAAATTTCATCTTGTCATCAAATATAAGAAGGGCATACACAATAAGATTGCAGACTTTTTATCAATCCCAATCATAAACTCATCTACTATACTTAAGCATAACTCAGTAATGCATGAAAGTTAGATTAAACAATATGCTCAAGATGTAGACTTTAGTTATGTATATGCAACTTTAAATCATGGCAAGCCAGTAGAAGAATTGGATTATTATGTAAAGGACCAACTCTTATATCATTTGGGAAAGTTATGCATTCCACAAAATGAAAGAGTTAACATAATCCGAGAAGCACATATTTCTCTCATATCAGATCATTTTGTTGTAAGTAAAATAGTTGCACAATTGCAAAGGCTCTATTATTGGACAAGAATGTGTGAGACAATTTCCAGATATATGAAAGGATGTACAATGTGTGCTACAAGCAAGCCCAATAATAGGAAATTACACTTGTACACTCCACTTCCAATTCCTTCTCATCCTTCGGAAAGTGTTTCCATGGATTTTGTTGGGAGATTTCCAAAATCTAGGAAAGGTCATCATTATATGTATGTTGTTGTGGATAGGTTCATGAAAATGTGTATTTTGATACCATGTAACAAGCAAGTTGTAGCTAAACAAACAACAAAGTTGTTCTTTCAGAATGTATGGGTTCATTTTGGGTTACCCACTTCTATTGTATTTGATCGAGATTCTCAATTTTTTATGGGAGTTTTGGTCAAATATATGGGATTGAAGAAAAGCACAACATTTCATCCACAAATAGATGGTCAAACAGAAGTGGTCAACAGGACAGTGATCCAGTTGCTTAGAGGCTATTGCAACAGGTATCTCAAGCTTTGGGATGAGCATTTGTGTTATGTGCAACATGCTTACAACCATGACAAGCACTCTTCTACTCAAATATATCCTTTTGAGACTTGTTTTGGTTTTATACCAAAGTCTCCCTTGGATTTTCTCTTTGGTAAAGACATAGCAGTTGATGGACACAGTGATGTGGACAAAGCAACCAAGTTCATTGAACAAATCCAGGAAATTGACCAGGCAGTACAAGAATAGCTGGAAAGAAGTCAAGCCAAGCACAAGGCAAGAGATGACAAGCATCGAGATGAACATATTTTTCAAGTTGGTGATCAATTCTAGTTGTAGATCAGTAAAGAAGGAATGCAAGGTGAAAGTAAGAAGCTAAAACCAATAAGGTATGGACCTTTCAAGATACTTGATAAAATTGGTGAAAATTATTTCCCCCTTGATTTACCAGCTTATATGCAGATCTATTTAGTTGTTAATGCAAAAAACTTGAGATTGTATGAACCTTCATTGATTGAAGATCCTGAAGGGCAAAGTCAGTTGCCTTCTATTGGGGATTTGTTGCCTGATTATCTCAATGAGTTACAGGAGGACAGAGTTTTAGGCAGGAAGGTAAGAACTACATGTCAAGGGGATGTTGGGTACTTGAGAGTGGGACTCAAAGGTTCAAATCCAAGCAAAGCATGAAGGATAGAAGTTAGATAGGTGAAGGAGCAATATCCTCACATGCTTGAACGCTAAAACCAAATTTTGGTGGTCCAAAAGCTTTTCAGTGGGAAGGCCTGATCCAAAATGGATCTTAAAACCTTTAAAGATGTAAGTCTTCATATATATTAAACTATCAAAAAATAGAGATCACAAAGGAAAACACTAAGGAATGGTGGAAAACAGACTGAAGTAGAGCGTAAAGTCTCATTACACAAGATCCGTCGAATCAGATAGATCAATGACCTAGATTAAATCGGGGATCGCATCGGGAGAGGCCAACGGAGTATATCAGCAGTGGCCCTAACGAAAATGCTACTAAAATTAGTGACTTAACGTGGACCGTTGATCGAGCGCACATATCAATGACGAATATTATAGATATTGCACCGCAGATTCCTAAAGGGAGGACTTAACACAGGTGGAAGGATTTTAGAAGACCCGAAGGAGTTATGAATTAAATAGCGAAATATTTGAGTTCTGTGGTAAATGGTAATTCGGGCGGGCTACAAGTGGTAAGTGGTATTAGAAGGGCTTCACCCGATTCCATACATTGGCCGACACGTAGGATGGTGCAGGAGAGAGAAAACCACTCATTTCGGGTGGGTTTTCCACGTGCAAGTGGGCCACTTGAAATGGCATTAGCCATTGGATTAGCGATCATGGATGAGACAGTGAAGAAGGCACCAGCTGGTTGGATATGAACCATTGGATTGAAGGCAGTTCGACAGTGTGGAATACAAAGGGATCATGACCCGTAGCCAATTTGACTTCTGATTGCTATCAAGGCGGACTTGAGAGGATTATAGGGTGGAACTTATATCATTTGAAGTCTAGCTTTGGTGTTTGAGTTAGATTTTCCATTGTTTCGGTGTATTTCCATGTATTCCCTGTGTAACGAGAAAAGTGTGTTCTCAGGGATTGTCACTCGTGCTCGGTCCTTCCATTTGTAAATACATGGCCTCAATGCCTTAAGCATTTTTCTAATGATTATTTAAACACTGAGCAGGGAGATGAAAGGATAGTGCCAGGAGCTAGAGAGCCCAAGAAGGGGATTGAATCGACAACGTCGATAGGCTTAAAAGCCAATCAATGACAGCACAGAGAGGAGGACATCGGAGACAGAGGGGAGACATAGAGTCAGAGAAAATGCATAGATATGAACAGTTTATCAACGATGCTTAGAGGGAGAGTCTGTGCACTCTTTAGACTTGAGGATTTCAAGTGAAATCCATGTGTAATATCATTGTTTGTTGTGTCATGGCTGTGATTGAGCTCACACTTGTAAACTTTGTTCTTGAAGAAATAATATAGAGGTCAACACTGAAAGCTGGGAAGTCTAGTGAACTCCTTGATTATTTTTTGTGTTGATGTGTGTGTCTGTTTTTTTTTACTGTTAATTCTCTATATTATTTGTAATCTTTTTGATCTATTGCACTAAGTAATATAGGCATTTTCCTGCATGAGTCTGTAATACCTTTTATTCTTGACTTAGTATCTGTTTCAGATCACAAGAGGACATCTACTATTATCCTGCATGGAGGAAAATGTTTCACACATTCAAAATATAGATGAGTGTAGAATGTAGTAAAACAAAAAAGATATGGGAACAAGGAATGTAATTAAGAAACTTTGCATTATATAAAAAGGAAAACACTCAGGCAGTGAGAAAATAAACATGCATAGCTAGCAATTTCTACTAAGAATGTCTCATGTAAGGTTAAAGTTTGGTAATGGAATATGTTTTCGCTTAGTCTAATCAGGTTTTAACTTTCCTTTGATCTCATAGAGAGAATGGGAATTCAATGTAGAATAATGACATAAAGCTTTTATTGATTCGGACTTACCTGGATCCTAAACAAACAGTGAAATGCTATACAAATCCAAGAATCTCTCGCATTACACCAGGAAACAAAATTTTGAGACTTTGACTGTAACCCTTGAGGCTTTTTCAAATTTGTAAACAAGTAACATCATAAATATTCTTCCTTAGTTCTCAAACCTTATTGTGTGTGGAGCTCGAGAAAATATGTATATACACATATGACATTATAGAATGTTGTCGAGTACATTTACAAGAAACCAATCACTCAAAATTTCATATTCTGTGAAGAAGAAGCATGTGTTAAATGCCTATAATCTACATCGCTACATAATGGTGTCATTTTAGCTCAACGCTCTCCCCTTAAGGATATTATCCCTTAGTCTAATCAAATTTTAACTTTCCTTTGATAAATTAGAGAGAATGGGAATTCAATGTAGAATAATGACAAAAAGATTTTATTCATTCAAATTTACCTAGATCCTAAACCAATATTGAAGTCCTATACAAATCCAAGCATGTCTCACATTCTACTACGAAACAAAATTTCCAAATTTTAACTGTAACACTTGAGGCTTTCTCAAATCTGTAAACAAGTAACATCATAAATGTTATTCCTTAGTTCTCAAACTTTCTCCTATGTGGAGCTTTAGAAAATGTGTGCATACACATATCACATTATAGCATGTTGTTGAGTATATTTACAAGAAACCAATCACTCAAAATTTTATATTCTATCAAGATTGAGGCATGTGTTAAATGCCCATTATCTGCATCTCTGTACAATG
Organism: Pinus taeda; assembly: GCA_000404065.3. Classification (NCBI taxonomy): domain Eukaryota; kingdom Viridiplantae; phylum Streptophyta; class Pinopsida; order Pinales; family Pinaceae; genus Pinus; species Pinus taeda. The sequence continues at coordinate 51,428 of APFE031101332.1, forward strand.
GTGTCAACTTGGCTCAACACTCTCCCCATAAGGCTATTATGGTCTCAACTTCACTAACTAAATTAGGGCTTTTCATTCTTTGAAAATAGACATTGTGTTTTATCTCTCTATTAATGCGCCATTCTAGAACAACAATGGCATCCTATGGCATGTATTGAACTATTTCAGAAACATTAATGCACCCAAAACATTTACATGAAGAATGAAAAATAATCATTAGCATAATTCCTATATCCCCACCTCAAAAAGTAAAAGATATAATGGATGCTTTGAATAATAAAAGAGGCTATTATTTCGCCATTAATAATGCTTAGTATTTTCATATGGTGTAAATTCAATAGTTCTACTCGTGGCTACTTAGGGTTAACCTAAATGGTTCTTTCACATGCATCAGAAGAAGTATAGAGTGCTAATAGGAAGGAATCGTGTGAGTTTTTCTAATTGTAAATGTTGAATATGCAAGTGTTGTTGTTGTGCTCAATTTCTTATTGGAGTACCTATCAATTGACAAAGTTTGTACAAATGTTTGAAATGATACTAAATAAGGTGGACTTGAGGGACCGAAGAACGAAAGCATAAAACAATACTTGACTGAGACCTTTAGGGGGCTTGAATAGAATCACCTTGAACTCCCATCAAAGTTTGTTTCTTATGAAGGAAACATCCCACATATTATTGGGTAGCATTTTCAACATTGAAACTTGTAGTGTACCTATTTTTCAACTTGGCAATAACATTGGTTCAATGAAATTAATGCATTATCCTACTTTTAGGAAAACCAGTGTCAGCCACAATGACTATGCAGAACATGAGTACATGCCTAATTCAACTTGTCTTGGTCAATATTGGTAGTCATCTTCACTAACTTGTGGGTAGATATGCTCAATCATTGGCAAAAAAATATAATGGGCATGCTACTAAGACTACAATCCATGTAAATTGTAATCAATTTCATTTCAAATTGAATTAGTAAATTCTAATATATAATCATAAAAAATGGCATAAGGGTAAGGCTAATCTTGTAATGTTATATTGTACCTCAGGTTACAATGAATTTCAGGAGTGTTTTCAAGAGGACACTTGTTTAAAGAAAATGCTCATAAGTTCATATCTAGAATTGACATTTTCTTAAACAAATCCATTCCCTTTACATCATCTATCAGATAACCTTCCCTCAACTTCATTTGATTGTCTAAAGTGGATTACTCACTATAACGTTGTCTACCAATCCATGGAACAAGTGTATTCACTAGGAGTTTGAAATCCCAATTCATCTTTTGATCACAAAACCTAATGTTCTGCCCCTGCAGTTGAGCAATATATGTTCCCACAACCTTTTGATTAAGAAGATATTCCCAACTCAACTATGTAATTAATAGAGGATTTGAAATGGTTCCAAAATATTGATTATGATTTTGTGCATCTTCTTTATAATCTGATTCATACCTTGTCTAAGACCAACATTCATATTACCAAGAATTGGAAGCTCAGATCTGCTATTGTCAAATGGCACAACTTCACTTATGTTCCTAGTGTTGTTATTGAATAAATTAATATAGGAAAGTTAGATATCTTTGGTTGGGTTAATATGATGAGGGTTTGGCCCTATAAGGGAATCGGCAGAAGGAACATAAATGTCCTTTGACATACAATCAATATTTGAGGCACTTAAAAGGCTTTCCCTTAAATTCTGCACATCTGAACATCTAGTACTTATAGGTCCACCCACTGAATGTGCATTTTTTCCTAATCCTGCCACTACTACTCCATTATCATAGCTCCCATTATTTACTTTTGTATTAGGCAGTTGATAAGAGATTACCATGTTAATATCACTTGCCCCTTTCAGTGATTATAGTGGCCAAACCCCTTCCATTCTTATGCTTCTATTGTTGCATTAATTGCAACACCAAAGAATTATTTGGTGAATTCATCGAGATGTTTCCGTTTCTACCTCCACCTAAGCCAACATGAATACTATTTGTAGTTGTCAGCTATCGCTACATTGTGTGAAATCGTTCAATATCGTCCACGGGAGAACTTATATCTCCAAGTCTAGTAATTTGTTGTTTTTGTTGTAATTGATCTAGTTCTAAACAAGGAAATGTAGTCCCTCGATTGTTTATGGGTGCAATTCCTTGAGATATTCGAATTATTTTATTACTCTGAAGTCTTGGAAGAGAGGAAAATTGGAGAATTCCAAATAGGTTTAGACCTGGAAAACCCATAACTACTAAGCCATTTAATCTACCCAAAATCCCTACTTGCAATGATTCAAGTGCATTAGCAGATAGTTGACCAAGTTAAGAAAGAACTTGAAAATCACCAATTCCATCCACTTGGCAAAGAGAAGAAAACAAATATTCTATGCCTCCTCCAAATGCATTTCTGATGCTACCCTTTTGACTAGACACGCCAGTAAGCCTTTTCACGTACAATCTAGACTTCCAAAGATTATTCAAAAACGAAAATACTTACCATACAAAAACAAGATTAAATATTAATCAAGTTAGACAAATATGTGAGTTACATGTGATTTATATGTTTAATAAAGCTATACAAATATTTAAATTAGATATCAAACATACCTATAGAAACAATGAAATCATAAAAATAAAAGAATGCAACATATATAGAGATTGAAATCCAAAATCTAAGCATGAAAGGTGACTCAGTTTTAGATGTCTAAAAAGTATGGTAGGAACTCAATGACAACCATAGGTGGCTTGCAACATTTTCTCATGTCAATCCTTGAAAGTTCATAAGCTCCAATATTCTCTTTGGAACAACTTCTATACCAGAAAGAAATCATATCAAAATCAAAAGACATGTGAAAAAAATCCTATTATTTGGAGGTAATCATTCAAAATTTTCCTCTAAAGAAAATTTATTTACTTGTAAATGTAACAATTGTTTACATATAACTACAGTCAAATTCAAATGAATAGAAATCCCTTTGAATAGTCAGAATATACATGCCAGTTAATGCTCACACCATAGTAATCACCACAGGGTAGTGGTTGTGGTATAGGAAAATGTTGCATCCTAGACCATGCGATTTCTTTTGCACAATGGTTATGGAAAGGAATAAGCAGAGCCAAGGAAGGAAAGAGCATAGCCGGTTCCTTCGGACTACAAGCTGCCTTTATTGAATATGGAAGGCACACGTTTGACAAGGGATGGCAGACTCATTATAATAAGTAGATAAGGAAACACAACAAAGAGGTTTACCAATTTTAGTTGAGATGTTGCACACTATCTGCTAGCTAGAAATGCAAGATAAAGTCCTCTACATCTCACTAGGATGTGGAAATTCAATTTGGTCTACTCTCCTTGGTTGCATGCATTGATAATCAAGATTATATATGTTGTTTATCTTCCGATTCAAATCTCGAGGGATTTTGTAGACCTAAAATTGGATCGATGATGGGTGGAAGAATAGTGCCCTTTTTGCAACAATATTTTATCTTTCCAACAACCATATTATTTTCCATGTATTCACTAAGGTCAAAAATTGTTAGGACCTTCTCACAACTCATCACTATTATTAAATCCATGTCTTGGAAGAAAGTGCCTCCAACTCCATTGATGCAATCACTCTGACATATTTCAAGTGTCTCTACATGCTTCATGTGTTGAATACATTCTCCCCTCTTCCATTCCGAGGACAATTTCCAGTAGTCCAAATGGCCAATGGGATTCTCATTATAAATTGTTGTCAATGCCCAATAGTTTCTTTCAATGGCATGTGTGACATCATAACTAATGGTGAGATCTCCTTCCAGTGAGACATAAATTTTGTTTTGTTGACAACTTACAAACTTAGGATCCCTTTTTAAAAAAACCTCCATCAATCCCTTTTTAACAGAAGGCTTGGGGCATGTGTATCCTTCATGAGCAAGGCTGATGTTGTTAGGCATGGGAATATTATTTTCTCCAATTCCAATTTCAGTGCCTTTCATCACAATTTGGACTACTATCTGGTTTATGTCCCAAGTAGTTTCAATGGTAGTCTTGAGATTGGTGGCTTAATAACCAGAGATATAGTGTAAAACGCATGCCCAAAAATGTGAATAATAGTTCAAATTTCCTTTTGAATATCTCATCCTTGAAAGGGAGACAAATCAAAAATACTTTCATAAGAATTTAGGTTCCAGTTCATAGTGAGCTAGAAATAGAAATAGCCCTACCACTAAAATTAAATATGGCCAAATCATAGTCTCATTGTCCACAGGTCCCTTTGTCATCATTATATAATTACTAGAATTAAAATCCTACACAATGAGATGTTAGGTGTTGATATTTTGGATCATTGAATGTACAAGCATTATAGGTTGACATGACACATGTGACCAAGCCATACAATTTTCCTTTTAAATGATAAATGATGGCTTCCATTACTCAACAAGGTATTTCCTTAAGGTCCATTGTTGCCAAACAAAAAAGGAGAAATATCTTCCATATCATCTTGAACATATCTGTGCAAAATAATGACTAACCTTACTCTAGGACAAGACCCTTGCTGCCACAAATGATGCCAACTTGTTAACCAAAAAATCCAACCAAGACACTTATTGATTCATGGCGAAATTGGTGAACCTTATAGGATCAAGATATCTTGGGTTACAACTTATGTGTCTAAAATCACAAGCACAGGTACAGTACAAAATTCATTCAAGGATGGAAATATCTTTGCTAGAATTTAAAATAGTAGAGAAAAAATGAGACTATGCTTTGCACATTAGTAGTATCCCTTCTTAGGTCAAACCTGATCTTAAGAAAAGGTTGACAAGGTCAAAGAGAACAGAGAGGTTAAAAACCCACAAATTCCAAAAGTAATGACATACTATCCAGAAATCAATCACAGAGAATCCAAAGAGAAGGATTCAAAATATATTTGAAGTATCTATTTGAATGGACATAATAGGAAAGGTACCTAGTGAGGAAGATGAAATTGCATGATAATTTTCAACCAAAAAATCTCAGATAGAGAAACCCTTTAATCGAAAACCCTTGCAAGGAGTCAATTTTTCACCATAACTTTAGGCCAAAAGTATAATAATAATTCCATAATAGTTTGAACCCAAACACTACATCACAGTCAATCTTCTAGAATGATCAAGAGACCTGAAACAACATAGCCATAGTCTCAACACGAATTTTCTTCTCTAGTTTTCAACGATTCTTCAAGGACACAAACAACTTCAAGATAGATGGAATATGCACATGAAAATATATAATAAACCCATGAAAGCATTTAAATCAATAATAGAACATATTTGTTTCCCAAAAACCAATTCTTGTGAAGACCATTTCAGATGGCACAAAAATCCTTGAGATAGAGATAATCCTTTATGTTCCATGGGTCCACTTCAGTGAGGATATCACACTATTTGATTGCTCCAAATTGTCAAGAAGAGTGTCACACAACAAAAAAGTGTTGAACATAAATAAAACCCTAGAGAGGGCCAAAGTTCATACTTAGAGCCACGCAATTCTAAACACGATTCTAGGACTTAGAATTGGCATGCGACTTTTATGCATTTACTGAGGTCCGCAATTGTTTGATATCCAACCACCTGTAAATGAAAACCAACAATTTTTTTTTTCAAATGTGCATGAGAAAAATAAAAATAAAAATAAACCGAGCTTCAATTTGTTATATGAGCCTCTTCAATTTTCTATGTGAGCCATATATGTAAATACCTTCGACTACGCTTCACAAACAAATCACATTGAAGCATGCCCAATGTTGAATTTCGAGAAGGTACAATGAAATTCAAAAATGACTCTTCAGGTAGCCATCCTACTAGTGATGAAGAGACTACGTCCTCTCATACTATGGGCACTAAGAATGTATGTGATATATTAGGAAAAAATTTTCACATTGTAAGGTTCAACTGTCTTCTAGGTCCCACGATTCATTTAAGTGCTCTAGTAGAAAAGAAAATGATAATTGGAAAGACTTGCAGGAAGAGGCTTTCAAACCTAGTTATTTACCTAGTAACGATTATTGTCTTGAAGGATCTTTGAATGGTTTGAATAATGATATAAGACATGATGAAAATACTGCAAGTAATTAGTGACTAATAATGCAAAACTCTTCCAATTCAGAAGCTAGTTCTTAAGCCAAACAAACATTAAAAGAGTGGATATAGAGACGTAAACTAGTAAAGTGAACTCGAAAATGTTTTATGCCTTGACTCCTCGAGAAGATAGCAACATGCATCAAGCTCATGTTCTTAGTTTATATATTGTTGATGATAGTGGGGAGTGGTTTGTCTGGTCTAGAGTTTTTGAATATCCTTTTTTCTGGTCTGGAGTTTTTGAATTTCGTAAGCTTGTAAAATTTTGCAGGGCCATTTTAG
>APFE031101332.1:58026-69020 GCA_000404065.3 Pinus taeda
TTCAAGATTTCCCTACTAATTTGGCCATTTTGGGAGGCGGGCCCCATCACCCCACCTTCCGACCAACAACCAAACATCCCCTAGGCCACCTTTGGTTATCTTTAAATACCACTACTGTACCGAACTCCCACTGCACCGAACTCCCACTTATAACCCGCCAACATCCTAAGAACCTGCTGGTTATAGATCAGACAGATATTTATATACCCTAAAGAGTGCTCGCGATGTTATATGGATTTTCACTCACTTGCTGATGTTCTTGTGGAGACATGTTGTTTGAAATCCAACACATTAGATAATTTTTTTACTGAAACAAAAGGTAGAACAATTTGACATCAAGGTGGAGATTTAGAGACACATTCAGGGAAGATGTTGGTTTACCTCTGCAAGAGATCCCACTGGGTGTTCAAAGGGATGAGGAACTTAATATTGAAGTTGGATCGAAAAGGGTAACTCAAGAATCAAACTGAATGATAAAACGCATGACAAGGTTGGAAATTCAGGATCAAAGGTATAGCTTCCCCGAAGACCCTGAATTGTCTGAGAATTATGGGTGTTCTTTTTTTGAGAAGCCCATGATTAATGAAATAATAGAAGAATTTTGAAGACCATCTCAACAAGAAAAAGAGTGCAGACTCGACGATGAATTTTTTTTTACAATTGGAATGGGTGATTTTGTACAAACTTCAGATATTCTTGAAATGTCAAATGAGTATACAAGCAAAAAAAAAGTGAGCTATGTGACTCCAAAAAAGAAAGTGAAATTAATTCCAAAATTGAGCATGTACCATTCAGTGTCAGTCCAAATATTATGTGGACAAATATATATCTTTGTGAAACATCAAAAGGGTGGAAGAGTAATGATATATATACTTTACATATTCTTCCAGAATGTGACAAGAACCAACAGGCTCATGTTTTTCAAGGTATGCTTCATTTTGTGTCTACCTTTCACTGCTTAAAATACTGTTAGTCCATTGTAACTTCCAACTATTATTTTTTTCACTCATGTTATTTTGCAATGACATGTTACCAAAAAGCAGTTGCTAATTTTGACTAAATTAATAACAATGCCTTTTCCCAACAAAATGGAGTACTTTTTTGGGTCTTAAATAACACCAATTGCTAGTTCTGACAAGTATGTGTTGAACCCTTATTCAATAAAATGGTGCCTTATTTTTAAGTAAACAAGACTTTTTATTCTATTTTTACCTTATTTCTTGTTTGATTCTTTTATTATATTTTATGATGGGAGAGAGTCGGAAATTTGCCTTAAATTTCTAGGTGTTTTTTTCAATGTTTGTAACATTGATCGAAAAGGTGAATATAGTTCATATCACACTATAAAGTTCTTGGCATTAAAATTTAACTCTAATTTGAGAAAATGAAATCCAACACTACTGATAGTGCAATGACACAAATTAATAAAACCATAAAGAGTAAGTGATGACATGGAGCATTTTGCACCTACAACAAGGAAAACCTCCAACAATCAATATGTCTAGTGACATAGCTATTGTCTTATCAGCCAACATTATGAATGCAACTGCCAAAAAGATGAAATGTTAAATAAACAATAATTTAGAATATAAGAATCATGTAAAAAACCTGTACTACAGTGCAAAATCAATGTTCCTTTATTTGTGGTTATCCAAGTTGCAGATGAAATTTTCACATTGAGTTGGCAACAAGTTGCCACAAGCTAAATGAGAGTGACACTAGTATCATAATTATAACAACTTCCTTAGTGAAAATAAGATGAAACATGAAAATGAACAAACAAATGTTAAACTGTCAATGAATAAGAATGTAGAAAGTTTGGCTAATAATATAAACAACAGTGAGTTTGCCAATTATCAACATGGTGACATTAGGCATCCTGAGCATCGGTATTAGGTATCTGACTCCTTAGAAGTTAGGATTCCTATTTTGGATCCTCAAATACAAAAAAGTTGCCTCGATTGACTGTGATCATACTTCATCTAGTGACACCTTTGCAAAGTGAGATATCTCTAGATATCTTCACAAAAAACAAGGTACATTGAAATTCAACTACGACTCTCAAGGTAGTCAACCTACTGGTGATGAAGGGACTACATCCTCTCATAGTATGGGCACTAAGAATGTATGTGATATCTCATTAAAATTATTTCCCAATTGTATGGCTGAATTGTCGTTCAAGTCCCTTGATTCGTTCAAGTGCTCTAGTAGAAAAACAAATGATAATTGCCAATAATTGTAGGAAGAGGCTTTCAAATACAATTATTTACCTGGTAACGATTATTGTCTTGAAGGATCTTGGAATGGTTTGAAGAATGATATAAGAAATTATGAAAATACTCCAATTTTAGTGACTAATAATATAAAATCTTCCAATTCAGAAGTTAGTTTTTAAGCCGAACAAACATTAAAAGTGTGGATACAAAGACATCAACCATGAAAATGAACTCGGAAATGTTTTGTACCTTGACTCCTGGAGAAGATAGCAACATGCACAAAGCTCAAGTTCTTAGTGAATACTCTATTGATGATAGTGTTCATTCATTTTTTGATGTTCTTGGGGAGAGATGTAGTCTGAAATCGAAGACATTAGATAATGCTTTTACTTAAACTAAAGGTAGAACAATTGGACATTAAGGTGGATGTTTAGAGAAATATTTAAGGAAATATGTTGGTTTACCTCTGTAAGAGATCTCAATGGGTGGTCAAAGGGATGAACAATTGATTTGTGAAGTTGGATTGGAAATGGTAACTTAAGAATCAAATTGGATGTTAAAACACATGCCAAGGTTGGAAATTCAGGATCAGAGTTATAGCTTCCTTGGAGACCTTGAATTCTACGAGAATTGTGTGTGTGCATTTTCTTGGAAGGACATGGTTAATGTAGTAATAGACTCATTGTCAGGACCACCTCAACAACAAAAATATTTCAGGCTCGATGATGAATATTTTGTTACAATTGGAATGGGGGATTCTATACAAGCTTCAAATATTCTTGAAATGTCAAATGACTATACAAGCAAAAAGGAAAGTGAGTTGTGTGGCTCAAAAAAAAAAGTAAAATTCTAAGAGCCCTTTTTCCCCTATGTTTCCTTCGGTACTGTATTTTATCTCTTGTGGCATAGATGATGTTAGTACAAATTTGTCGTTGGGTTCCCCAAAGGATGTTCTAGGGATATCATTGGCATACTCTAGAGTAATATGGTTATCAGCAGGTGCCCTCCAGAACAATGTTCCCACCACCATAGGAGCAACATCGCTAGAAGATTTTAGTCTAGACCTTGCAAACAACTTCACCTTGGTCTTAAATTATTCCAATGTATAGGTCTCCCCACTCCCCCAAACTAATTTTTTCACCACAATCTTTAGAGTGCCTCTAGTTTTCTTGGGACTCCATCCTATATGTTGTTACTTAGTATTGATTTTCACAATATTGGTGTCTTTTTTCAACTCATTTGGAAGAGATCATTCCTCGCCATTAAAAAACCATTTTGTAGGATATCCATCACCAACTACAACGTCTATACCAGGGTAAGCTTCTTTGTGAGGGAAGTCACTGACTATTTCCTACCAGCAATCCTGGCATCATATGGTGTACTCCCATTTGTTTTTCTATTCAAGTAATTCAATCCCTCTTTGCCTTACATGAGTAGGGTTTTGTTCAACCCCGATATTTTAGTTCCATTAAATGAGTAAGCATCTTGGTAGCTAGTAAAGGCTTTATCCATCTCGACAACAACAAACCATTCTACGATCTCAGAGGCCCCCTAGTTGAAAAGAGTAATTATTGCACTTCATCCATTCAAATAGCCAGAATAGACATGCTAGTTAATGCTCACACCATAGGGTATTGGTTTTGGTATAGGAAAATTTTGCATCCTAGCACATGCAATTAGTTTTGTACTTCGGTTCTGGAAAGGAATAAGCAGAGCCGAAGAAGGAAGGAGCACAACCATTCCTTTAGACTACAAGATGGTTTTATTGAAAATGGACAACCACAGGCACATGTTTGAAAATGGATGACATACTTGTTATAATAAGCAGAGAAGGAAACACAATAATGAGGTTTACTAGTCTTAGTTGATATGTTGCAGACTATCTGCCAGCTAGCAATGGGAGATAAATTCGTTTGCGTCCCACTAGGATTTTGAAATTCACTTGGGTCTACTTTCCTTGTATACCCACATTGATAATCAAGATTAAGTATATTGTTTATCTTCCAAATCAGAGGAGTAAATAACATGGTTCAATTCAAATCTGGAGGGGGTTTGTAGACCTAAGGTTGGAAAGTAGATTTAGACTTGCTTGGATAGATGATGGGTGGAAGAATAGTTCCATTTTTGCAAGAATATTTTATCTTTCCAATAGTTGTATTAATAGCCATGTATTAACTAAGGTCCACAATTGTTAGGACTTTCAACAAACTCATCATAGTTTAGAAATCCATGTCTTGGTATAAAGCACCTGTAGCTCCATTGATGTAGCCACTCTAAATTTTTTCTAGTGTCTCTGCACCCTTCATGGGTTGAATAAGTTCTCCCTTCTGCCATTCCTAGGACAATTTCCAGTAGTCCAAATGGCTAATAGGATTCTCATTAGAAATTATTATCTGTGCCCAATAGTTGTTTCCAAAGGCCTGTGTGAAATTATAACTAATGGTGAGCTATCATTCCTAGGAAGGCATAAATTTTGTTTTGTTGAAAACAATTACAAACTTATGATCTTTTTTGCAACAAATCTCCATAAATCCCATTTTAACAAAAGGCTTAGTGTATGTGTATCTGTTGGGAAAAATACTGAGAAGGGGGTGAATCACTATTTTCAAGTCAATAACCTTTTATGTTTAATATTCTGATTTCTATACACGACATTATTGAAAGGAACCTGTTTGGGTACATGACTATTCTTAAGACAACAATCGTACATCTAGTAAACTTATGATTTAGTTAATTCATCACTCATTTTATATTTAGCCAATGGATCAATACTTTATTAAACACAAGATAGATAATAACCACGTGTTGTAAGAACAAAATAAACAATCACACATAAACAACACACATGAACACCAATATTTAAGGTGGAAACCTAATGCCGGAAAAAACCACTTGCTATTGTCATCTTTGTCTTCTTTAATATAAAGAAAAAAATTACAATCTTGTACTGGTGCACACTCAAACTACTATAAAGGCGCCCACGAGTACAGGATCTGATTACCAGCTACTACTCACAGGAAGCTTTGACTTCCTCACTGAAGGCTCCAATAATTAGGAACATCTATGGACCACGTTTCATAAATTTTCACACTGGATCTAATATCAACAGTTATGCTCAATCATCGCTATAATACAATCATCAATCTCTGATACACAGAATGAATCAATAACTGAAACCCAATCATCAATCTCTGAAACAATTGAATCAACCAATCACTGAAACCCAGTCAACTAACACTTAATCAAAACTAAACCAATCAACTGGAACAATAAAATCACTATATCCAGTACACAAAACTGAACTCAGAATATGACATCAACACACAGAATCACCTGCAACCCTGATCATTCAAATGTGAAAATGTATACGCTACTTCACTTAGGGAAACCCGAATGTATATGCGCTTTTCTATAGAGAAAGACACATACATATCTTAATATACTGAAAACTTGATGATCACAATTTCTAAAAAGAACACTGAATCACACTCAGATCTGTTGCAACACTCTGAACTAATCACATAACTGCCTTTGATCTTCAATCATAATCAACAAGTAATCTTAACGTTCTTTAATAAACTAATAACCAAATTCAACTTCATCATTCAACCATTTATAATTCAAACATTATCACTCAACTTAGATCAACATGAGGACATCATTGATAAACAACGCAGAAACAACAACAGTGATAAGGTTGATCAACCATTTACGAACAAAAACCCATACTTTATATATGTGACTTTTGAGAAGTGAACCTATGTGTATATGCTCTTTTCCAGAAACCAACCAGTGTATAGATTTGCAAATTTTGTCCTAAAATTACACAGCTCTTCAGAACTTCAGAAAGACCTAGATCATAATATTCAGAGATAAAAATATGCATTGGTACTTAAATCTAGTCAATCCATGAGTAGATCATACAATGAAAAGTCATTTTAGGTCTCATGATCCCGGTCCATTATTGTATTCGTCGGTGCATAATTATTTCAAATAAATGTGACAATTATGGCCTTTATGATGAAAATATACTTCTAATCGAAGTATTCATAAAACACCCTTTCACTTCTAGACTAGCACTTTGATCTTCACATCTTTATATAGTTCAGCACTTATCCAACACCACAGGTCAAAACTAAATTAGTGCTGGTGGTAATCTTTGAAAGGATCAATATTTATTTTCGCACTCATTGCTATGTGCCAACACCATGGTGAGGACCCTAGGATTTAGAATACCATGGTACAAAAACCATACACTACTTTTCTTTACCAAACTCGCGTGTATACGCGACTTGGCCTTGATGAACCCACATATATATTTTCAAATATTCACCTGTATCAGACTTTGTAATTTTGATCTATAAAACTTTAACCCATTATTTTGGTATTCTATTCCATCATTCTGTCACCTCTCAGCTGACTTGTGGATTCATCTAGTTACCATATACTTGTTATGTTCCAAGTGAGTTTCCATCAAGGATAACACATGCATCATAATGCCAAGAATCTTTCCCTTTGGACTCTATGGAAACGATGTTGGTGTTGATCACCTCAACCTCCATAAAAACTTGTTAGATACATCAAACAAACATTATTCAAACACCAAGATATTCTCCCCTTGGACATCAAAGGAAAAGAGCCGACCAAAGCTCCCTCTACCAATCTGAGTTGCACTATACTGTCCATGCTACCCCTCAGCACATGATGAATCTTTAGAAAGATTTTCAAATTAAGAACATGGCTCGATAACTCAAATCAGTTTGACCTTTCTATCACTATGGACTCAGACTTACATTAGTCACCCAATAAAGTGGGGATACATATTTGACCCAACCACCCAACCAAGTAGGATTACATTTTTGACATGAGCTCAAAAGTACATACATGACTAAATATGAGATATATTACATTATAGGCCTTGAGATTACCTTCGCATCAAATTAAAGATAAGACATTAATAACTAACACTAGAGACCTAAACAAGATCATGATAGTTATCAACAACTATCATATGCCATATATGATCTGTAACATAAGCATATGTCAACAACATCAAGAACAACAACTTATATATGTCCATAATCAATTCGCAAAATAATACAATGTAAATTTAATATCATCAACCTGTGACTAAGTATGCCACATACAAATATCAACACATCCTCTTGACCTTATCAAGATCAACTTGCTTCCTTTCCTTAGTAGACAAATCCTTATGTTTATAAAAAATATAGCCTTCCATGAATCAACTAAGCATATGCCATATCTCCAACCAATGATACAAAACCATTCACATCATATCATACATATGTGAAGACACCATAGTCATCAGCCATCACCATAACATCATCATCATAGCAAGAAGTGCGTGATCTTCCACAACAACCCTCAATATATCAACCATGTATCATCACTAGGGAGTTTTCTAACTTCCCACATCTGATAAGCATCAACCATGATAATCAACATATGTGAGTACCTAGCCTATCATCATAAAGTGAGATAGGAAGAAGTATTCATCATTCCTTATCATCACCACTATGTGACTAGGTAAGCAATGTCTCAATATAGCCATGTCTTCATCAAACTTGCAATAACACCATTTTCTTGGCCAATTTTCTTCATACAAGAGGAAAGTTTATACCAAAATCATTTACCAATATGAAACTTAAGTAATCATCCATGTATCCATCATAGTGACATAAATATGTATCTAGCTTCTCATCAGTTTGAAAAGAAAAACATCAGCTCAGAGTCATTTGTCAAACCTTATTAATACAATCAAGAGAAACAATCCTCAAACAATATACCATGTAAGAGCTAAGAACTATATGAATCGTCATTCATAACTGCATCATATGAAATTTATGCATCTTTGAAAGCATGATGACAACAACATAAAAGAAATGAGTGATGCTTATCATCATCAAATAATGAAGTTGTGTAATCAAGCTTTTCTCTTCTCCTTGAAGTTATGAAGATCACCATGTAAGTAACATAACAAGGACTTCTATAGAAAATATATTGCCAACAATGAATTATTAGAAGCATAGAAAATGCTCCCATGAATCTATGCCAACTGTTCAGTGTTAGATCTTATAATTTCATATATCAATAAGAATCATCAAGGAATCATCATCAACCAATTATACATCAAGACATCAACAACTTATGAGGGCCAAATACACTTCTAAATAGTATCAAAAAACTTTAATCATCAACCATGAAAACAGAGAAGACAATTTATTATTGACTGAACCATATCAGACCCTTTTCTTGAGTCTATGTTGTTGTTTGTTTATCAAACCAACATATACGTGAGTGTTCAGTTTCAAACTCACGTATATACACAACTTTTCTTCATAACGTCCATGTATCAAAAGTGAAATACTGAAATTTCATACTTTCAGTTTGCCCTGAGTTTGTTCTGACTGTATGTGGTCATAGAACTTTTGCTGAAATATTAGTTCCAAGAATACTGTTACCATGATGGTTCTTCATCAGAGACTCCATTTTACTCTTGTCTCCAGCCATGTGATGAAGACATCCACTATCTTTGTACCACTCATCTTTGTCTTCGAATGAGGAAAAAACAAGACCACACCTTATATGATCTTCCTTTTCTTGCTTATTGTTGGATCCATTTTTTTCAAATTTTTTGATATCAATGTTCTTATTTGGTTGCTTACCATATTGTCTATGACAATCCATAAACTTGTTCCTGCATTCTTTTTCTACATGCCCAAACTTGTTACAAGCATAACATCTTATATGCTTCATATTCCTTCTATAGAAATCAATGGCTTTGTGACCAAACATATTGCAACAAAAACAATATATGTTAACGTACCTAGAGGCTGATGATCTTTTTGTGAGACAATTATTAGCTTGAAACATTCTACTTCTGCTCCTAGCTGCAACATGTCCAAAATTACAACATATAGAGCATTCAACATTATTGATTAGAGGAAATAATTGATTAACACTTCTATACTTAGGAGTAAATTATTTTCTTTGAAGACATTATTTCCTTGGTTGTTGATGGGGTTGACCCCTTATCCCTTTGTTGAGAATTTCAGATTTTTCATTAAAATTCCTTGCCTCATCTTGTGAGCTAGTTTCAACTTCAATAGTTTCATGAAAACCAAGACCAGATTTGATGGTAGGGGACCCTTGTTTATGAAGAATATGATCCAAACTATTAGTACTATCTTGAAATCGTAAAATCTTCTCCTCTTCTTCTAATTTACATTTTGGGATATTTACCTCAACCTAATATTGCGTTTCCTTTTCTAGATACTGCTTCTTCATGTTTTCTTCAACTTTTCTTGCTTTCTAGAATTATTGTTTTAATTTGAAAATCTAATCTTCTTGTTCTTCAAATGCTTGAATTAGTTCTTCATTATTCTTATTTGTTTTTTAAATATCTTCTTTAAGAGAGATGACCTCAGCTTCAAGGCTTCCATAGTAACTGGTTGTTTCCTTTAGTTCCTTGGTTGTTGTATCATTTTCATTCACTTGATTTATTAATAATGTTACTTCAACCTACAACCTTTGACATTGATATTCTTTCTCATTGTATTGCTTCCTTATTTTTTCCTTCCTCCAACTGAGCTTTTAACCTAGTAACCTCTTCTTTATAGGTACATTCCCTTTTATCAAACAGATCTTGATGATCTAGATTCAAACAGGAATGAAACAAATTACATATATAACCATAAATATAGTGTTGGGTCCCCATAATACTAGTGATTACCCCATTACTATTGTAGTTGTACCCCTTATTAATATTGTTGTGCCCCTATTGTGCCCATATTGTTACTATTGTGCCCCATAGAAGCCGACTATTATTATTATTGTGCCCTTACATTATCATTGTTATGTAGGCTCTCATTATGTTATGACCCCTTAGACTCATGTATATAGAAAGGAGGTCTTTTCATTTGTATCATCCAAGAATTGTTCATTTATGTAATGTAAAGGGGGTTGCCCCCTCGGAGAGGCTGAATTCTAAGGCGTTGATCTATCTTTTCTATCTTTTCTTGAGCTGGTTTCATAACATTTGGTATCAGAGGTTTGGATTCTAGGGTTTCGCTACTCCAAACAAGTCATCGTGGAATTTTCGCTATAACTTTTTTTCTGCGACGTTTAAGAAGTTGAAAAAAAACCCATTTGAGAAGACATCACGATAAATCTTGGGTCCGAATTTCAGAGTATTTTCCGCTATAATCGCGGAGATATGATCTGAGGAAGTTGGTCTTTTCGTAGACTCCTGAATTACATTCTAAACAAGTGACCTGGGGAAAATCGTCATAACTTTTTCTCTGAGCATTGGATTGAAATTTCGTAAAAAGGTGCAGAAAAAGGACGGACTATAGTTTATTCTATATATTTTTCAGAGCCATAGGTCAAAACAGTGACTCGTGGAACGTCGTACAAGTTCACTTTACTGAATTAGTCTATAATCAGGTCACTATGGGAGATTTGGCATAACTCTTCATTGGAGAATCCAATTGGGGTCAGACTAGTGGCATTGGAAAGAGGATGTAGAGGGCTACAGAAGCTCGCAATTTCAGAACTAGATGATCTGAAATTACAAAGATACGTCAGAGGGAATATCGAGCTCCTACAAGGTGAAAAAAGGTGTGTATATTTTTTAAAATGTTTGCTTAAGCTTGGTTTGAAAATTTATTTTGAAGAAACTCAAAGGGCATAGTGAAGCATTATTATCAGTAATTGATGCCCCAAAGAAAGAAAATGGAAACACCTAGTAGGCGA
>APFE031101332.1:69645-143661 GCA_000404065.3 Pinus taeda
CCTTGAGGCTGCCCCCCAGGCGGTAACTGACTGCCTTGAGGTTGACCCGACATCATCAGAATTTCTTCTGCACTCAACTGACTATTACCACTACTTCTAGATAATAACTTCTGTTCGAAAGGACGAGGAGATGCTCCTAAAATAGTACCAGAAATGGATTGATACCCAGCAGGAACAGACGGACCGCCGTATAAATAGGCTTTCGGAGATGACGGAATAGACATATATACAGGTGTAGTAAAACCTCTAGGTTGAAAAGGAAAACGAGGTGGAGAAAAACTAACTGAGTTGTCCAAAAAAATGGTTAACGAAAGATACCAAGTAGTACTTCGAGGAGGACTGTAAAATATAGACTCACGCTCTCTGTGATCGAGAGCAGGTAGATCTTCTTCAGAATAAGAAGTGCCTAGATCTTCTTCTGGAGCAAGCTCTTCAATAGCAATCAAACAAAAGGAAGATTTTCGGTGATGACTCGTTCTACCTTAGGTGAACCAGGAACACTAGAAGAAGGAGTAACAGGTTCGGATATTTGAGGTTCTTCACCTATATCACTAGCAGATGCAACACTACCAGTAAGCTCGGAAACCCCAACAGCTTTAGGATCGTAACCTGTTTCTAGATTTTGGTAATCTGGGTGGACTACCAATAAAGACTCTCCTTCTTCAGGTGGACTTACTCTAATGCCGCCAGGAGTTACAAGGATTTTCAATCCTTCGTAATGAGCTCGGACCTCTTCAGGAGGTTGACCCCGCGCTCTACGGGATCGCCTCAACAAATCGGCCAGACTAACAACTTCAGGAGACTCACCCTGAAGTCTACGGGAGCGTCTCGGTGATTTAGCCACAGCTAAAAACTTTTAACTACTACACACGAAAACAAAATAAAATCTCAAGAAAACCACCTAAAGTCGCTAAAGAACCAATCAAATTTGAAACATACGCCTAAAGAATCTAGGGCGTCAAACCAAACACAAACAGTAAGCTTCCTGACCAAAAACACTAGTTGGTGATGAAATCCAACCTCGTAGGATTCAGTACAGAAATAGAGGGTGGAACAGTTACCCCGGTAACCTGCTTAATGAATAGACTAGATCAAGTTCCTCCACTTTAACCGTCTCAAGTGAAGTGAACCCCCCAGAAAATCCAAGTGAGTCTAGCCGACGTCTGCTCCAGGTACAGTGGGATCTTCCCTCCACCGTCACCTTGGGTAGAATCCTAAGGTAATGGTCACTAAGGTTACCAACAGCAACAAGTACACCTGGGGGAATAGTCTACGCTCCGACAGCACGCAAGGGCAGAGTATCAAGCTCAATCCCCTTACCAGCTCCTTGACAATAATCCAAGGTTTACCAATAAGTGACCCCAGGCTCCTCGACAATGGTTAATCCGAGGTTTATTGTTTGTAATACGTGCGTGTCTGGTGTTGTTCCCAATGAGGGAGGATTGATCCCCTCACTGGTTCAGACACGAGCTCGTGCTTCTCCTTTAAGAGGAGGTTTCCCAGAGTATAAATGCAACAGTTGGATTTATCCTACCACAAGATAAGCTACTTGTTTGGTTTTACTGTCTTGGAGAGTTAATTACTCTCCTACTCCAAGACACTAGCCTAATCTAAGTTGGTGTTTCAGAGCCCTAGAAATGTAAAAATTACTAGATGAATTTTAATTAAGTGTTGTGTTATTAAGGTTGTTATTACTCAAATGGGTAAATGGATATGAAACCAATGGTGTTATGACCCAACCCAACTGAATGCAATCGAATATGATAATATAATCTTTTCAATTCGATGAATCCTAACTAAAGTAAGGAGAGAGTTTCCATTCACTTCCAACAATGCAAAAAATTGATCACTAAGAGAAAATATAACAAATTCTCTAATGCACTAATTTCATCAAGAAAAACTAATGCAAATCAATTCCAAAACATTTATTTTTATTTTTATTTTTATGTAAATTCAAATCAAAGAAAACTGATTTAAATCTACGATTGATTTTTCAGAATGTAAACTATGCAATTGTAATCTACGCACAATTCACTTGAAAAGTATGCAAATGTAATCTATGCACATTTTTCATTCATATTCCGGAAAGGAGAATTCTAATTATGCAAATGTGATCTATGCAAGAGAATTCTCAAACACAAGATGATTCTAATGTAATCTAAGAACCAATCAAGTGCAAGTCGAGAAAATTGGGTGAGAGTTCCAAAGATCAAAAAATAAAAACACTCAAAGGCGATTACCACTCATACACAATTTAGCCCCCCCTGGCGAATGAGGGGGAACTTTTTTTGCAAAAACAGAAGCAAAAAGATGCAAAATTGTGAAAAAACTGAGACAAACCTCCAAGTAATGACCAAAGGAAATCAAATTAAGAATTTCTCAAAAAAGAAACTCAAAACACCCAATTGATGAAAGCTTAAAGTAAGAATGCCAATGAAACAAGCTTAGATGAAGACTTCTGACAGGTAACCAGTGGATCTGGGCAGTAAAAACAAATTAAAAACAAAATCTAAGAGGCAAAATGGAAAAAATTGAAATTTTCTAAGCTTTTGACAGGGGTACGCAGACAGCCTGTTTACACAGGTACGTGTACACTCTGTGCACAAAGAAAAAGTGCATACAGGTACGCACTGTACTTAACACAGAGGGTGCGTACTACTCTCAAAAATCAAGAGAAAGAAAATCTAACTAAACTCTAAGCTATGCCACCCAAATTCACAGTCAATCAGTCAAAAACCAGAGAGAAATCCGAGTTTCTCAAATCAAAGTATCATTCAAAGGAAAAATCAAACACATCAATGGAGTCCCCAGTGGAGTCGCAAATTTGTCATGCGGAAAGAGTTATTTTTGCAGACAAACCTAACCTCCCTAGGAGTCTAAGACTCTCTAGTGACAAACAAGACAAACAAGAGCAATCCTTCTCTAAACATACATTATTCTATCTATGAGAAACCAAGTGTTTTTCGATCCTACCTCAAGTCCAACACTTGTTGTAGCAGTCTAGCCTCGTCGATCCAGATGAGCTTCTCCTTCACTTTGAAACCTGCATACACTAACAATCAAACGATTACATAACACCTGAATATTCCATAAAACAAAGCATATTCAACATATAGACCAAGGAGTATATGAAACAATTCATTAACAACAAATCATTGAGAAGAATGGACTTATTTGTATTAAGGAAACAAAAAAGAAACCATTACAACCTGAGCCTTGGTGTTGTGCAAGTTCCTCCCAGGGCCCAGCAAGAGTTTTCCTCTACTTTGACAAGCTCACCCACTTCCAAATGAAACAAGAAAGGATGGTAATCTCTCCTCACAAGCTTACAATGGAAGTCCTAATTCCAGCAGCATCTACCCTTTGGAATGTTCAGCTTTCAACCTCCCCTCCCTTGGCCCAATGCCTGTATTTATAGTGTTCTAGAGGAAGTTATTCAGTTCCAAAATCAATGGGATACTCCCTCTTTTGGATGGGGTAGCTCCTCTCTTGATGGGATAAGTTCCTCTATCATAGGGATGCATGAACCATCTGGAGGCGCTCAATACACGTCAAACACTCTTCTAGAAGGCTCTAGAAGTGACCACAAGTAACTTTTTTAAGATGAAACTCGTGCCTTTTGACCTTTACAGGAGTACGCACCCATCCCTTGACTTACAGAGCATACAAGTACGCAGGTATAATGAACTTGGGATGCGTACACGCAGGCAAGGTAGAGAGAACCTGCGTACCCAGAGATAAACATGATTTTGAATGACTTTCTCTCTTTTTTGAAGTTTGACATGGAGAGCAGAGGTATAAGGCTTGACAAGGAGGATAATATGACTATTGATGGAGCCATATTAACTGCAGATAGTCATGGTGATAAATTTCAGTGTAACAGGTACCCCTAATACAACTAGTCAACTATGAGGTCAAACTGACCAACAATGATATGGTCAAACTTGGTCAAACAACCCTCTTGTCAAATAAAACTTCCATCCTTCAGCTTTAGCCCTCTTTGATATGCCGAGGCCGAATTTTGGCCTGCCATAATATGCCTAGGAAATCTTCCCTGTTGTCTAAAATGTTTTTCCCAAAATTTCAGACCCGTTGCCTAGAAGTTCAACCTGCTACCCAAACACTGCCTAGAAAATCACCCATGAAAAGTAGAGAGAGAAATATTTTTGAGATGCATTCGTCCTTATTGTCCTTCTTTATCCTTATTCTTCTTCACTTAGATTCTCAAAATATGTCTTCTTATGTGTGAGATCGTGATCCTTAAACTATTGTGGATACTCCATTAAACAATTTTTCACAAAAAATCTTATAATATTATATTTAAAATATGAAATTATACATTGTTACAACTTTATTAGATTTCTGGATCTGTAGATTTACTAGTAATAATGCATGCATGTGAATGAATATGCAGGAAATAGAGAACGAAAAAATAAAATCTCACACACAAACACCTTTGACACAAGATATGCTCTGGGAAACCCTTTCGGAAGAAAAACCCAACTGGAAGGTGAGGCCACTTCACTCTCTTTCTTGAATGGAAATATGGTAGTGAATATAAATAAGTATGGCCTGTGGCCCGTGGGCTACTACAATACAAAAGTCCTCTATGTGTGCTCTACCTTACCCCTCTTGGCTATTTTTGCTCAACTATGGAACAAAGGCACTCAAAATAATGGAACCCCTTTTCTTCCGAGTGGCCCAATTATAACACAACCTAATAGCCTACTAGTGGTTAGGTTTGACTACCTCAACTCTTAACCAAAGTTACCATATAGACTCTTCTAGAGACTTCTACATCATAATAGCACAACTAGCCCCATTTTCATGAATAATGGGGGCTGACATGACATCCTTTCAAATCACTTTGGTTAAAACAGGAAGGCCAACTTTTGAGTGGCCTAACTTTCACATACAAACTATGGTTAACAAAATTTTTGC
Organism: Pinus taeda; assembly: GCA_000404065.3. Lineage (NCBI taxonomy): Eukaryota > Viridiplantae > Streptophyta > Pinopsida > Pinales > Pinaceae > Pinus > Pinus taeda. The sequence goes on from APFE031101332.1 coordinate 74,587, forward strand.
ACTGTTGGAAATTTATATGTGTGTAGAATAACTTGAATAGGAATGGCACTAAAGCGACAAAGTTTTACCCCCAAAAAAAGTCATTTGATCCCTCAAAACGCTCTTGGAAGGTTTTAGACCCTGTTTTGCCAAACTGCGTCTCGCCAGTAAAAACCGTCTCGTGCGCTGCTTCCTACATTTTTTCCACTCTAAAATCATTCATATGGATGGAAAAAAATATAATGATCCAATTTGGATTAGATTGAATGGTGCCTTGTGGAGGAGGTCAAATTATCTATATATAGTATTCTTCTTGTCCAAATGGGTGTGTCATTTCATTGGGGCCTACTTGACTTGAGGGAGGGTCAACTTGACAAGTTTGGAGCCAAAAATTCAAAAATAAAATTTTAAATTTTCTCTTTTGGTACTGGCATGAAGGAAATGTATTATAATAATTATTTCAAGGGCTAAAAAATGAAAATGACATGAATAACATGTATTACAATTACATTAGATATTTCAAGGGCTAAAATGTAACTTATGAAAACTAACCATAACTACAAAATTCAACACCAAGCTTTTATCTTGAGTAAGATTTTATCTAGATATTGACACCCTGTTGGATACCTATACCAATAGGTTTCATATTTCATGATTGGCAAATTCAAATGCCAAATATGCTCTGCTTTGCTGATACAAGGATCCCATATTTCCAAGACAAGGCAAGGTGTGTACATGCCTTCATGTTTACTAAATTTTGATGGATGGTCCAACAGTCTAATCTGGATCATGCCATGTTTCAATTTTCAGTTGTAGAATAGAGAAAGAAGTCTGTCCAAACTGTTTAATCTTGGCAGACCAATAGTTAGGTAGAGAAACTAAGGTTCCCAACTACTTAATCTGGGGCCTTGGAAGAAATAAGGGTAGTGCTAGATAGGCAATCAAAAGAAAAAGCCAATGGAAAAGAAAAGGCACATAAAGGCCTGCAAGTCCAAGTGCACCCTCCAAGAAGAAACAAAAATGCTAGGCAAGTAAATGGGTAGGTAGATGGGGTTGCAGAAGTGGTATTCCTTTCAAGCTGAATCTTGCTGGTAAACATAAGGAAAACAACACAATGAAGCATGTCTAACTTCCATGATTTCCTTGTTTTACACTCATTACTAACATCCCTACACCAGTTGTGTTTGTGAAAGAATTCAAGGTTTTATGTTGGTTCTGGTATCCTTTAAGAGCCCCATTTCTTGTGCAAAATTCTTTTCATTTTGATCTACTCCCTAAGCTAAGTTGTTTTCGAATAAACTTAGTGATATCACCCCTCATTCACCTTCTCCCCCCATATTAACCCCTAACTTCTATTATCTAATTCCCTATGTCACCCTTTCCCTACTATTACAAACACCATGGTGTATAAACCCCAAGCATTCTATAAATATTCCCCCCTTGGCATTATAGCCATATGATTCACTACTAGGGAATTAAATTGACATCTGGTTAGTTTAAGAACCCAAGCCTTACCTCTTTGTCTCCCTCAGAATTCATTTACCTATTCAACCCTCCATTTGCCTAAGAAACCTTGGGAAAAACCCATTTGCACCCTTAGACCCGCTCAAAAGGCAAAAATGCTTGGAAAACCCACTTTTTCCGCCTTATCCTAAGTTTGGGACCTATGTGCGCTTTTACACCAAATTACATGAAAAAACCACTTATCCTAAGTTTTTTAAGCCATGCGCGATTTTGCAAAGAAATACATTGAAAAACCATTTTTTCCGACTTATCCTAAGTTTTGGAGCAATATGCCACTTTATAAAGAAATACACGGAAAAACCATACAAACTCGTTAATATTTCTTTGGGTCCCTCCGGGCACAAATTCCGTGAAAAATAATTTTTTATTACCCGCTCGACGCCGTATCGTCCGGACAGGTTATCGGCCCGTCGACCGTCCGATCGGGCGCTTTTCATCCAACGGTTGACGTGGATATCGGACCGGCCCCGACGTCCGAAAGATAGCGTCCGATATCTGTCAGAGGCTGATGTCAGGCCTCGGCCACGCGTCGCCCCCATAGCGTATCGAAGCCCCCTCTGACAGATTCCCTTCCGTATCATAAGCGGTGCGATACGATACCGCCTGTGGTTTCTGGTTTTCCACTAATCCGCCTGCCAGCGTCACTGCTGCATCACTGCCTGCGTCATTGCCGCGTCCTCGCCCCCGTCCACCATTACTCCACTTGTCCGCCACCTCACCACCCACGTGGACCACTCATAAGCCGCCACGTCACTTGATGACATCATGCTGACGTCATCCGACCCTAGCCCACCCGATGACGTCATCCAAAAAAGGCGCCAATGTTCCAGAAATCCATATTTTGGCCAATTTTTCGCGTTTTTGGCACTTTTTTCTGTTGCGCCTCCTGCATGCATTTTACGTCCAAATTTGCACCAACTTGCAGAATTTTGACCTGAAGACCTTCGGCGCGCCTACCCACCTGCACTTGTGACCTGGACTGACAGTACACCAGGTATTTATCACTGTTAATCCTCTCTGTGCCTGGTTTTATCTTCAATAGCTGAAATTCACTTAAAACACTGAAAAACGCATAATTCACCGGCAAAATTCCCTGCACCCAGTTCCCCTCTGAAATTAAACGGTCGAAATTCACTAGCTGAGCCTTGTTACCAAAGATTTTTCATAACCTGCATTCTGTTCGCGCAGTCGTGAACAGGGTAACCCAACCTACACCTAATTACTAAGAAAGACTCTGTTAAACACAAAGTATTGGCTCTCCCTTCACTACTGTGTGCAATATTTCAATTGCTGCCATTGACCCTTCTGCCCTCTATTTCTCAATTCACCTCTTCTTCCAAGAAACACTCTTTTCTGTTACTCAACATAAGTAATACTAATTTACTTACAAAACATAGTTCTTAAGCAACCATGGAAACTCCAGTAGCACCTGTGGCCCTCAATGTTGCCCCTTTGAATGCCCCTCAGAGAGAATTGGAGTGGCAGGCTTTAGCAGACTTGGATTGCCAAATTGCAGAAGAATTCCTATCGCAAAGAAAATTCCACCTCCACCTGCTAAATGAGTTAAAGGCCAAACATGTAGCTGGAACAGATGTATTGGGCATTTGGGATTCCTTCCTCCCAATCTTCAAGCTTCCTCAGGTCAACCAATTCCCTAACCTAATTCACCTATGTGCTGAATGTTATGATCCCACTCAGAGAGCTGTGCTTGACCCTTCAGGCTCAGTTGTGTTCTACATCACCCCTGAGGCCATCAGAGAGATGCTGCAATTAAAGACTGAGAAGAAATTGGTCCCCCTGTCTTTGTTTGATCTGATAAACCAAGGAGCTAAAATGTTGATAGATGCTCAGATCACAAAGTTGAACCAACTGTTTATTAACTCTGACACTGTGCAATACCCTCCTATTTTTCATGGTTACCTCAACCCATTGGGCAGAGACCTTGCAGATATGATCAGTCCCATTCTGGGTTATAAATCAGTTGAGTATATTGATGAAACTGTACTGGTAATGATGCTCATGCTTTCCCCTGGCAAAGCTCCAATCTGCTATGACTATGCCACCTACATATCAGACAAAATGCATGAGCAATTGATGAACCTATCAAGGGAAAGGGTGTTCAGATACTCCTGCTACATCTACCACTTGATTCTATACTATCAACAAGAGAAATTTTCTTTTGCTGTGAAAAGAGTGGATGCACAAGGAAATCCAAGGTCAGTAGTGTATTGGACCTCTGTTTTTCATAGCAGATCCTATTCTCCATACACTTACTATGAGTTTATAGACCTTTTTATCCATCCAGCCATGTCTCTGCTCCTGAGCTCACCTCCTCCAAGACTAACCGATGAGATGCAGAGGATCCTACAGTTGTCCAAGGTATATAGAATTGGGGATTGGTATTTTTACCAAAATCACACCGTTATTAGAATATATGGTTGTGAGTTACCCCCATACAGACTGCCCAAATATGTGCCTATGAGATTGTTTTCCCTTGAATACTTCAGGCAGTTTGGGAATGTTGATGTGAAGAATTTTTTAGGCAAAGGCAAGAAAGCACAGCTGAAGGTAAAAAACCAACTGGGCCACTTTGTTTTTAACAAAAGGGAGGAAGGCTGGCAAGAGGCAGACAGAATGCTAGAAGGCCTTGGATTATAGACCAACTTCCTCTGGAAACCTTATGACCCCAATCACTTCATAACCTTAAGAAAGGTCAAATATAGGTTGTCCAGTTATGACCATGTAAGGTTGCCTCACATAGAAAAATATGCAAATCAACCAAAATGGACAAGAGGCACATTAAAGGAACCTGTCACACAAGAAGAATTAAATGAAAGAGCACGAAGAAATCTCCTAAAGATGGCTAACTTAGAGCTTTCTGCACAGGTATTTGCTCTTACAGACACAGTGGGAGCAGCTGCCTCATCCTCCACAGCACATCAGAAGGCAACCAAAGCTACAGATCAAACCTCTAGCAAAGGCAAGGAAAAAGAAATGGAGCTAGAGCAGCCCCTTCAGGAAAAGGTACAACAATAGGAAGCACAGGTACAACAACAGGTACAACAACCAGAAAAGAAGCAGCTAGTGAAAGAAGAGAAAACAGCAGAGGCCCCAATGGTCACTGAGCAGCAGCCACCAGAAATTGTGCCTCCTAGGCAAGAAACAAGAGCTGAAGCTTCAGTCCTCCAAACCCCTCAAAAGGAGAACATAAGCAGGAAAAGGGACAGAGAGACTCCCCTCACAACATCAACAACTGAAGGGGAAAAGAGGCAAATATTAAATCCTTTTTCAGAGGAAGAAATGCCAATAGGGAAATTTTTGGGCATGGGCCCACCTAGCATGGAGGCCTCCACAAGTTCCTTCGAGCAGGAACAAGAGAGGGCAGCAGGAGGAGAAGTTAGCTCCTCAAGCCAACAAAGAGGAGGGGAGCATCAAGTAGCAGTTCAAGGACATAAAGAAGAGGAATGATCCCATAAGGTTACAATTATATAATCATTTGTTGAAAATGGCTCCCACCAACCAGCAAAGACTTATGTCTGCTTATGATGTCCATGAGGGCAAGATGATCATGAGCCATTTCATGCCATCTGTGTAGCAGCCACAGTCAGCTGCAGATTACATCAGGACCAACCTTGAGGTCCTTGCCAAGGACATCCACCCGATGGATCAAATTGAATTACACAAGCAAACGGGTGAGATGGTATATGCCTCCTTGGCAGATAAAACATTGGTGAACTACAGGCTAGAAAATAGCCTAAATAATACAACTACACAACTTGAGTTGGAAAGAGCATCCTCTCACGCAAAGGACAATAGGATCAAAGCTTTGGAGGACATCATAATAGAGCTTGGGCATGATCCTAAGGATGTCAAAGTTGTGCAGGAGCTGTTGAAGCTAAGGGATGCAAATATGGCAGCATTAAGGAAGATGATCAAGATCCCAGCAAATCTTCATCCCCAAACTGAAGAAGTTGCCCAGCTGAGACATGACAACGATGCAGCAGCTATGCTGTTGTCACTATACAAACAGCTCATCCAAACACAAGGAAAGTTAGAAGAATCAGAGGCTGCACTGCATACAACATTGCAACAGAAAGAGGCAAGCCAAACTTCTCAGCCCCGTCCAGAAACAATCAATCTGGAAGAAGCCCCTCAAACCACTACCCCTCCCATTCAGCAGACAGAGCAAGGAGCACCCTCTACCTCAGCACCAACAACAGAGTAGGCTCAAAGCCTTGATATGCAGAAGCTCAGGAATGAAATTCAGGTCTTGCAGGCCCAAATGACAGAGCTAAGTCAAGCCAAAGAAACTTTGGCTAAGCTCAATGAAAGATATGATAAATCCAAGAAAAACATAGCTGAGAGAGAAAGAGAGATAAAGACTCTCAAAAGGAGGATAAATGAGCTAGAGAAAGAGTTCAAGAGAGTCCTATGGGCCAATATTGGCCAATCCATCACAGACGAGTGGGAATATATTGAGGCGATTCATGACCACATGGGGCTCATTGGAAAAGCACATAGGGAATTCCAAAGGGCAAGAGCATCTCTAGGCAGTATGCCTGAGGCTGCCAGCAGAATGATTAATGTGCTTAACTACAAAACAAGTTCTCAGCTGGTCAAAATGGGAATTACGAAGAGCACTGAGACCATTTCGATGGTCAAAAGGGTCCTGACACTAAGAAACCTCGTACATTAATAAATTCATGGACAAATTTATAGCATTATAGAACAGAGGTCTTCCTAGCTTAATGGGCACCTCAGGAAGACTACTTTCCCATGAAAATTATGCCAAGAGGGTCAACACCTTTGCTACAAATCAGAATGCAGAAAAGCCCAGCACTTCAGCAGAATCAGGGCCAGCGTCAGGACAAACTCTCTACAACAGGTTAGAGAGCTTATTTTTTATCATGAATGAAATCAATCACTTGTTTGATGCGCCTCCAAATTTTTATAAATATACAGAGGCGAATGAGACTATAGAGGCAATTTTAAGACATCAATTTCCCACACAAGAAGTCTGGAATGGATTGATACAATTACTGCTAAACCAGAGCCAGTAAATCAAGTTTTTTCATTGAAATGTGTAAGTTATCATGCACAGGAAAATTTTGATTTGTCAGCAGGTATGGAAAAAAGAGGCTGAGCCAACTCAGCGAAACCATTCGGCCACCATAGCAGCACTGATAGTCACAGGTGACCGGGCCGAAAAGCTGCAGAAGGACAGAGCTGCATAGACATGTCATTCATCAGTTATAACAAAGCGTTCAACCAACTCAGTGACCTCCAAAGGTTGAAATCTTCTGACAGAATTAAAGAGCATTTATGTTTTATTGAAAGCTGCAATAACTTCTTATCTGTTTCCTGTACGAGATGGTGAAGATATTTATTTCTCAGATGACTCAATGTCTCAAATATTTTGTAGGAAGCATTTCTATATATTCCCCCTCGCATGAGTTTGCAAGGGTTGGTTGTTGTTAATGTCTCTTCTAGAGTTCTTTTACTGTAAATTTCAGAGAAGTAATACAAAGGCGGTGGAATTTCCAAAGCTCTGTGTTGTTTGATGCATTGTGGTGTTTAGCTGAAAGTTACAGGATTCCTGTGTATTTCATGACACAATAAGTTTTCCCTACAGCTCTTTTTTATGTGCTTTATTATCTTTTCATATCTCTTTCATGCTTCTGTGCTTAACAGTTAATGGCAAGGAAAAAGAATAGTTCCAGGATTTAATCACAGATTACCCTGAACTCAATCTAAGCTATTTTAAATGTTTTTCTTCAGTTATAGTAATAAAGGTGTAATTCTTAATTGTTACCCTTTCACACTATATCTTTCACAGTGATTATTGTTTCAGGAATTCAAGTTTTCTCCTAAGGAATACATCTCCTTCCCACACCCCAGCTTAGTGGAAAATTCTTAATTGCTTTTCACTGGTTGTTTACATTTCACCATCATAATTTCAAGTTTGTTTTATGAAGTATTTAAATGGCCTTGTAATTCCAGCTGCTCAAACTCAAGATTTCAAAAAACCAGTAGCCACAGACTCCATTTCCCAATGGACTAACATTATCTGCATATTTCCACTTTAGATACAGAAAGACATCCTTTCAACCAAACATAAACAAAAACCCTTACTTCATAACTAGCCTAAAATCTCCACAGAACAGAGACAAACCTTAAAGAGAGAGCCCTCTCTGATCACAGCTGGGCTAGAAGCTGTAATCCAAAGATTGGTTAGTGGTTACCCCAGCCGTATTCCCTTGGGAGTCAAAGGGAACAACCTGGGTGTTAACAATGATGACATTGTGTTAGAATTTCCCATGGCCCTCAACTCACAAACAGAAGAAAGTTCCACCATTGTGGTGAGGGGTTATCTATCTCACTCAAACCTGAACAAATTAGTATAGTGACAACCATACATCTAAGGATCAAATAGGGTAGAGGATCAGTGCCACTTCTAAGTAGAAAACATTCATTGCCAGTGAAAAGCCTATCAAGGACAAGAATGGATTTAGGAAGGAATGCCTACCTTATCCTTGGGATTTGGTGGCCTACCATATCCTGAAATACATCTCTTGTGAGGGAACGTTGAGTTTGTTCTATGCCTACCATTTTAGATTACTCCATGAGCTTAGATTTAAAGAAAAATTACCTCTGTCTCAAAGACTCAGTGTTCCATACTTACTCCTACAGTCCATTAGGGCCATGGGTAAAAATGTGAGAGACGGAAAAAACCAACACTTAGGCCACCATGCCCTCATTAAACAGATAATGGTGGATGCCTTGAAAAATTTGAGAATCCTTATAATTTGGTCCAAATTCATAGAAATGGATAGAGTGGCCTTCATTGACACATAAAACCTCACACTTGGTGAGACCCCAATGTGGAGTACTAAAGAAGGTATGTTTTTGGTAATTATTTCAGCATCTTTTCATTGGAACTTACAAACCTTTTGCACTATGAACTAGGAAAATGATAAGGAATTGTCATAAAACCTGTGAGATTAATATGCAAGACGAAAACACTGACAATTGTCATTTCCTTATGCAGAAAGAAGGAAAAATGAGAAACTGTTGTTCTAAAGGAAAGGACAAGGACGGGTTAATTGTTGTCCCTTTGACGGGAAAACGTATGCAAACAAGGAAAAAAAAATCAAAGTGAATTAGCCCTGGAAAGGAAGTGGAGATATCGGCTCGGCGCAGGAAAGAAAAGATATGATTGAGGACTAACAGTTTGGTGAATCCCTCAGGATCCTTGATCTTGAGGGATCACTACTTTAACTATTTTTGCACCTAGATATATCTGCCTTCACCATTATAAAGGGGGCAGCACTGTTAGCTCGAAGGGAGAATCTGTTATGTTTTATGTAATTTCCTTTAAGATAAAAACTTTGATCATCGAGTCTCATTAAGAACTGATCTATTGTAATTCCACTTTATGCATTAATACAAACTTGGTTGCTATTTCATCTCTGAGTCTGGAATAACTTCAAGCAGTGTACCCTTAGAGGCTGAGGACCCGACTCTGGAGGACACTCGCTCCTGTACTATTACGTTTGGTTTATGCGTGGTTTGCTTATCGATGTTATTTGGTAATCTGATGTGTTTTGTAAGTTTACATCACATGCTCTGTTATGTTTAATTGATTAAGGTTTCTAAAGACAGAACAGTTGTATTGACTCTACATCGTATCACTGTTCTTTTAAGTGTTGATATAATACTGCTAGTCTTTATAGAATACTGTTGTTGTTTAATTATAGAGCCTCTGTGATGTGCACTTGTTCATTGACATTAAGGAATTCATCTTGGGAGTTATGTTCTTTGTGATTGTTGGATCTATAAACAATGCTGTTCTATTTTGAAATGCAGTCGTACTGTTTCTAACTGGGATTGATAACTGGATTAGATTACTATTAAGGTGTACCATGTGTATATATATTTTTCAAGCACTGTTCTATAATTCATCATTATTCAGTGTTGTTCCATTTTGGTGTGTTGTTCAATCCGTCCTTAAGAGTGAAGGATTGTCGTTTCATTCCTGTAGATTACGATTAGTGCATTTGATCTTGTAGACTAAGTTGTTACTACTTGTTAGACTTAGTTGTTGTTACAGTTTCTTGTTTGTTTTTCCATTTTAGGTTTGCTATTCTATTTCTTAATTTTTGTTCCATTTCTTATCTACCATTTCATTTCCTATCATTTGTTATTTTGATGTGAAGAACGATCCCAGGCTGTAATGAGCATTGACATCTAATGTCTGGCTCCCAGATCCACGATCTGTTCTCTGGTTTCCTTTTCCATCAGTTTACAAAGGGATGAGTTATTGCTACTAAACCCTTGACTGATAAATTGCTTAGTTTTATGAATGTGTGGTTTAATCTTTTGAGGTAGTTAGCTGTAAACAAGCATCCGTTTACTCTTGTATTTTCGAACACTGTACTACTAGCATTACTTTGGAAAATGATAGCCTCACACTGAGACACTCTTTGAAATAACAAAGCATTCCCAGATTGACACATTAATGTGAGGTAATTAGAGGTGAAAGAGACCCTTTTTATAGCTTGACATTTTGGCGTCATTGCCAGGGAAAGAGTGTAGCCATTTGTTATTTTTTCATAGTAGTGTACGAACCTGCTAGGGAAGAATTGGGTTTTAAAAACAAAAGGTAAGGACCTACGAGTGGAGCATGTAATAGCCTTGCTCCTTTGCCCACTTTCCTACAGATTTGCTGCTATTTTTTTTGGGTATAATTTAGTACTTAATTTGTGTGCATGACTAAGCAGAAAAAGCCAGAAAAGAATTCCAAACCTCTACCCAAGCCAGAAAAAGCTAAGGGGCCAGTGACCCTTGGACGACCAACCTTCATAGATGAAATCTTCAAGCAAGAAAAATATCAGCTCTCAGTAGGACCCAGAAAATTTATTTGTAGACAGCCTACTAGTTCCCTTCAGGCCAAAGGATCACCATCTATAGCCTTTGTTGAGGTGCATAGCCAAACTGAAGAGCAGGACTTTCAAGAAATCAAAAATTCTACTCCATGAACTATTGCAGCAAGGGAATTCAGTAATCTTTGTGAAGGAGGAGGAGAGATAGGGGCAACTGAGGAACCGAGATATCCTCTTGGGACAACTCAACCATTGAACAACCCAGACAAGGGAAGTGCTACAAAAATCATTTTTGAAGAAACTAAATCTCCTCACACATTAGGCACTCTCATTATCCCAAATAAAGTAAGTGATTAAACCATTTCTGTTAAATCCATTCCCCCCTCAACCTATGAATACCATCCTAGATATCCTAGAAGGTTATTGGCATATATTCAACCAAATGGCTCAAAACCAGCCAAACACCCAAACCTCTACATTACAATACCCCATAGTGGATTCTGCAGCAAATGCACCTATGAAAGCAATCCCTCTTCAACATATCCCTACATTCCATGGTCTTACATCAGAAGACCTGGATGCATTTCTATTTGAATTCGATGTGTTGTGTAGGGGATATGATTACACCACCAACCCCCAGAAACTTAAATTATTTCCCTCTACATTAAAAGGGGTTGCTTTAAGATGGTTTATGGGATTAGGTGGCGGTGTTACAAATAACTGGGATCAAATGAAAGAATCTTTTCTAAAAAAATATGAGGACTATTGTAGGTCTAGAGAACTGAAGGACGAAATATTCCAGATGATAGCTAGACCAAACGAAATGTTAAAGGAGTATGTGGAACATTTTCAGCATAATCTTCAAAGATCTCCTTATGCATCACTGCCTTTACCTGATAATGTGTTGAAAATAACATTAATAAGGGGAATGAAGGAACAATGGATTGAAACATTAAACATTATGGGAAAAAGAGATATTTATCAAGAAAATTTTGCTGACATTATTGATTTATGTATCAGGAGCTTGAGAGGCAGCACAAGATTAAAACCGGCATAACATGATCGGTTTGTAAGAGATAATAAAATTTCGACAAAAGGAGTAACGCATGTAGAAATTGGACATTTATTGGAAAATTTTTAAACTAACATACTAGGGACACTAACTACACAACTTGATATTATGTAGGCCAAATAGAAGCAAATGGAGGCAGAACAGAATTTGGCAATCTTCTGTCCCTGATGCAAGAAAAAGCATAGCCATAAGGACTGTCCACTAGATGCAGTCCAAACATGAGCCATCTGCACAAAATATCACGTTACGGAAAGCTATCCCTCACTTCCCCAATTAAAAGCAGTATATAAGGAAGCAAAAGAAGAGCTAGAGTCGGTGTATTTGCTCAACCATCACCGTCAGTGGCAGCCACGACAATCTGGTATGTTTCCAGACCCAACTTCTTCTTTTCAGTGTTCCCAGTATAATGCTCAACAATATAATATGTGGCAAAGTCAATTTCATTCCCCGTTTCCAAACTGGTCACCACAGTCGTTTCCTTCCTCAACCCCGTGGCTGAATAAGGCAAGCCAATCTGGTTGGCCGAATCTTCCTTATACCCCACCATATTGGCAAAGTAACACATACCCACCACAATGGAATCCCCATACTTCAAAAATTTCAGCCTGGTAGACAAACTGGCAGAGACCGATCCATCAGCCAGTAGGAACCATTCCGCTCCCTAAACGTACACTGCCAGCCTTACAACAAAATCCCCAGTCTAATCTAAGACTGCAACTCCCAGCCCAACCCAACCGCAATCCAAATAATAGACTGGTCTAATCTGTCCAAATCATAGAAACACCAGAAATAGGATCCGATCTAAGGGAGTTTGATGATCTTCAGTTAAGATTTGGGCGTATTATTGAAACTGAGGGAGATAAGACAGTTCAGGTTGAAAATCAGTTACTTAGAGAACATCTGTCACAAGAAGAGGATGTGAATAAACAACAAACTCATAATCAAGCAACCACATCCTCTCCCCTGTTCCCTAAACGATTAATCATACCTCGACCTATAGAATATCCTGATTTTGACATTCTGGGAGAATTACAAAATTTGTACATAAAAACTCCATTCCTCCAAGCCATTCAAGACATCCCGATATACGCAAAAACTATCAAAGAATTGTGTATAAAGAAACCAAGGAGGAATACAACGAATAATCCAGGAAAAGAAACACCTGTTAAATACGAAGACCCAGGAAATCCAATAGTAACTGTGCAAATTTATGGTCAGACACTTTCCAATTCCTTAGTTGATCTAGGAGCTGCAATCAATATCATAACAACCAGTACTTGCCAAAAGCTAGGGATTACATCTGTAGAACCCACCTCTACCTTGCTAGAATTGGCTGACCAATCTGTGCTTAGGCCGGAGGGAATACTACATGATGTCACGGTCTCTGTTGACTCCTAGGAATATCCAACCGATTTTCTGATAATAAATCCCAAAACCTGACTTGATGGAAATCCATTGATTTTAGGTAGACCTTGGCTTGCCACTGCCGATGCTTATATTGGCTGCTAGCAAGGAAATATGACCATAACCAGAGGAGAAAATACCAAGAACTTAGTTCTATATCCTCCAGCGCAACCAAGTGTCACAATAATCAAAACTAATAGGCACCCTGTATCATACCTTACTGATAACATTAGATCTCCATTAACTATACAAGAGGCACTTGATTTCAAATACCAAACAGAAGATGATGCCGTTAATAATTTCATTAGTCAAACTGAACTCACATCCTTCACACAATGTCACATGATAAAGGAGGCATTTGATAACAAATTAGAAGAAGAACCTCTTAAAGATACACATGATCAAACAATACCTGTTACCTCTGTTGCAAATAGTAAAATTGTGGAAATTGAATCAGGAAAAACCTTAAACATTAATGCCAACCTCACATCCGAACAAGAAATGAAGCTCATCCATTTGTTAAGGAAATATAAAGAAGCATTTACATGGGACTACCCTGATATGAAAGGAATTCACCCCCAATTATGTACACACCACATTTATATAGAAAAAGATGCGAGACCTGTTCATCATTCTCAGAGGAGACTTAATTCTAATCTAAAAGATGTGGTAAAAGATGAACTTCAAAAACTTTTAGATGTCAATTTCATCTATCCTATCTTTGATAGTAAATGGGTCTCTCCACTTGTGGTGGTACCAAAAAAGAATGGGAAATGGAGAATCTGTGTGGACTACAAAGAGATAAATAAAGCAACACAAAAAGACCACTTCCCTCTCCCATTCATCGACCAAGTATTAGACACTTTGGCAGGAAAGAAATTATTTTCTTTCCTAGATGGCTTCAGTGGATACAATCAGATTCAGATTGCCTGTGAAGACCAAGATAAAACTACTTTTACTTGTTCTTGGGGAACATTTGCCTACCTAGTTCTACCTTTTGGCTTATGCAATGCTCCTGCCACATTCCAAAGGGCTATCCTCAGCATTTTTGTAGACTTAATAAATCAAGGACTTGAAGTATACACGGATGAATTTACACCATACAGAGATGATTTTGATGCAGCATTGGATACACTAGAAAAATTCCTACAATGCTACATTGCTACCAGGCTTTGTTTAAGCCATGAAAAATGTTATATGATGATTTCGGAAGGACTTATCCTAGGACACTATATTTCAGCAGTTGGCATTCAGGTAGACCCAGCAAAAATCCAAATAATTTTGCTTATTCCAACTCCTACCACTCAAACGGAGGTATGCAGTTTTCTTGGATTTTCTAGTTATTATAGGAGGTTTATAGAACATTATTCACATATTGCCGCACCTTTGTATGCACTAACTGGTAACGTTGATTTTCTTTGGACAGAAAAATGTGAACATGCTTTCAAGGATCTGAAGAAGCTTGTGTCCACAGCCCCAGTCCTTCGAGGACCAAATTAGGATTTGTCATTTTAGATATCATCTAATGCCTCTGATACAGCCATTGGAGTAGCCCTCGAGTAGAAAGAGGATAAGAAACCATATGCAATTTATTACATCAACAAAAATTTATTCCATGCTGAATTAAACTACACTGTTACTGAAAAGGAATTTCTAGCTGTAATACATGCTGTCAATAAGTTTAGACATTACATTACTGGATATCTTGTTATCTTATACACAGATCATTCTGCCATAAAATATTTAGCAAACAAGCCTATCACAAATGGCAGAATAACTAGATGGCTGATTTTATTGCAGGAATTTGATATTACAATCAAGGATCGACCTGGAAAAGAAAATCCTGTAGCCAATTTCCTCTCAAGAATGCCAAAGCCAATCGGTGCAGCAGCAGTTGAAGATCAATTTCCAGACGAACATTTGTTTGTTGTGGCTATTCAAACACCCTGGCATGCTGATGTTGCCAATTACCTAGTAGTAGGTAAATTACCAAAACATCTAACCCCTAATGAGCGAAACAGATTTTTCAGCGGAGTGCTCGATTTTCTTGGATTGGGGGCTATTTGTTCCACATAGGGGTAGACTTGCATATTAGGAGATGCATTCGAGAAGATGAAATCTTTGACATTTTAAAAGCCTAACATGATGGACCATGTGGCGGACATTTCGCCGATCGCAGAACTGGACATAAGGTGCGGAAAATAGGGTATTATTGGCCCATGATTTTCAAAGATGGAAGGAAATTCCTCCAAGCCTGTGAAAGCTGCCAGAGAGCAGGACACCTTGGTCAGTTTGATGAGATGCCTCTGAAACCACAACTAGTCATCGAACCATTCGAGCGACGGGCCCTTGATTTCATTGGACCAATTAACCCATCATCAAACTAGAAAATATATATTTTGGTGGCAACATAATATGTCACCAAGTGGGTTGAAGCAGAGGCATTGCCAACAACATAGGATTCTGTCATACAGTTCCTATTCCATCTATTTGTGCTTTATGGCCTTCCAAGAGAGATAATTACAGATGGTGGACCACAGTTTGCTAGGAACAAAATAGCTGCAACACTCAACAACTATCATGTCCAGCATAAGATCACTACTCCATACCACCCACAGGAAAATGGGCAGGTAGAAAGCAACAATAAAATAATAGAAGCAATCCTAATGAAAACCATTGCATCACATAGATGTGATTGGGTTGCTAGACTACCCGAAGCACTGTGGGCTTATAGAACAATATGGAGAAGTACCACTGGTTACTCAATGTATCAATTAGTGTTTGGAAAACAACCCATTTTCCCCATAGAATTCGAAATCCAGACATTGCGAACAACATAAGAAGTTGGCTTAGATCTAACTGAGGCACAAATTAATCAATTACAGCAGATCAATGAGCCAGACGAAATTAGGCTCTGCACTTCAAAACACTGCACTGATCCAATAGCAGCGAGCAAAATGGCATGATGCTCTCATTAAAAATAAGTCTTCCACGAAGGAGACTGGGCACTTTTGTACGATTCCAGGTTTCAAGACTTCCTCGGGAAACTCCAGACTTGTTGGTTGGGACCATATGAAATCCAAAAAGTATATGACAATGGTACCCTTAGTCTAATCACTATTGACAATTCTGGATATGCCTTCAAGGAAAATGGCCAGCGAGTTCATATTTATCACAAACCACTCACTCGGGAGTCCTTCTGCCAGCAGCTACGCCAAGACTCTGATACAAAAATTTTGGGGGAGGGAGAGAAGTCTTCCTCACCTATAATTCATTAAAAAATTTATTTCTTTTCACAGTTTGTGCATAATTTGTTTTCTTTTGTTGAATCATTTTTGTACATATTTTTGAATCGACGCTTTTTCGTTACTATTTTTGTTGTTCCTTTTCTCAAAAGGACAACATTTTCTTCCTATTTTTCCTTTTCCAAAAGAGCAACACCCTTTGGATCAGCCGTCATTTTGCTTTAATTCTGTTCTTTTTCTTTATTTTTGCTTTTTGTTGTTCCTTTTTCAAAGGAACGACATTTGTGTGCTTTGTTGTTCCTTTTCCAAAGGAACAACATTTTCGATTTCTGTTGTTCCTTTTCCAAAGGAACGACATTTTTGTGTTCCGTTGTTCCTTTTCCAAAGGAACATCATTTTTTATTTCTGTTGTTCCTTTTCCAAAGGAACGACATTTGTGTGTTTTGCTGTTCCTTTTCCAAAGGAACATCGTTTTCTATTTTTGCTGTTCGTTTTTCAAAGGAATGACATTAGTGTTTTTTGTTGTTCCTTTTCCAAAGGAACAACATTTTTTATCTTTTGTTGTTCCTTTTTCCAAAAGGAACGCTACTTGCATTCTTTTGCTCTCCCTTTTTGAAATAGCTTGTTCCCCTTGCTGTTCTAAATTAAGGATGCTTATTGTTCCTGTTCTTTCAAGTCTTTCAAAATACATCAATGCACTTATGCAATGGATACAAAATCAGAACATACTGAAATCAGTGAATCATAAAATCGTTATTTTTATAAGAAATTGCTTTGAATTGGTAAGAGGACAGAAGGAAGGACACGCTTATTCATTATATTTTTCTGTCATTGTTCTACTAATTCTGCTCTGATTGGTTATCTTTATCATGTTGGTCCCTTTTAATCCTCTTTGATTACTATTCAGGAATAAGAGGAAAGGGTTTATATCTTCCTATTGAGATGTTAAGACTTCTTCCACGATTCCTACTCTTAAGGAGTGTTGAACCACCCTTTGTGTATAAATAGGGAAAGTAACTTATGAAAAAGAAAGAAAAAAGAGCAAACAATGATGTCTTAATAACATATAAGTTGTCAAATGCAGGATAGGGGGTCTCATCAAGAGCCAACCTACCATGATTATGAGGACGAAAGCGAAGTGGCATTCCCACTATGGCCACAACACCAGGGATATGGTCCAAAAGGTATATCAAATAAAGAACCCTTGGAACAGGAGGTCTCTTCTTGAGCCGGCCTGCCCACCTTTCGCTCCTTCCTGATGAATGGCATTATGGCTAATTGGTCACCAATCCAGCATAATGGCCTACATTTTGACATCACATAAAATTTCCTAAGCATACACAAAGGATCATGGTTCCATGGGTGAAATAAACAACTCTTCCAAGGTTATGGACACATGTCGGCAACAGAGCACTGTTAATGGTATTGAAGTCAATTATTTACACCAATAGGTAGTTATTAGCACACTTCTCTTTCTTATGCCTTAGTAATCAATCATATATTATTTCCCGAACCATATAACGCATGTACATCTATTATCACCAATCTTGACAGAAAAATTGACAATGACCGCATGAGACTCCATATCCATGATAGATGTCCTATCCCCCTAGCCTCGCATCATATCACCACAGTTTCTTACGTATTAAGCAACCCAACTCTACACCTCAATTTCTGTAATTTGCTACTTTTGTAAACATGGCATATTGCCATATGCTGTTCCTTAAGGACTCTGCTTCAGAACGGCATGTTGCTCCTTTATTTGATGGTTGGGATGGCCTATCACATTGCGAGGGGGGAGGTTAAACTCATCATTCCATGGATCATGTGTCAGATCACCATTCAGGAAGCTGTGTACTCGGGAATAGCACGGCTCAACGGTATACTATTTTTTTATTTTTTGCATGACTTGCTGTTCATAAGCCATTTCCATTGTATAATCTGCAACATTAGATTTTGAGCAAGTCTTGCGTCTGTTAGCCTCTCTGTGTTTCAACAACGTGAATAACTACTGTTCCAATGAGATTTTACAGTGAAACCATAAACATGGGAGGAAGATCGATTCAAAGGAAACCGAAGGTGTTAATAGATTATGCTGCTGCCCGGGAAATCCTGGCAAGAGCAGGGTGGCTAACTTATCTCAATCGCTTACAGGAATCCAACGAGACTATAGCAATTGAATTCTTGCAGAACTTGCAAGAGGATCACTCTAGAGTGAGGGGGAGAAACATAGCAGTCACCGACGACATAATCGCAGTCTCGGGACTACCAGCCGTTGGACCTGTATGGACATTAAAGAAGGAGAGATTGCAGAAGATCATAGAAATCTTCCATGAGGAAGGCCAGAGCCTGACAATTAGAGGAAAGGGGGTTCTGCCAACAGCATTAGGAGAGTTGTGGGCAGAATTGGCGAAGACCATTCAAAGCTATATCACCTGTGAAGGCAGAAAAGACGTGGTAAGACCATGACATCTTAAACTCTTAGCTGTATTAAATAAAAAATGCTTTGTAAATTTACCTACATTTTGGAATTCATTACTTCATGACATTGCACGGAGAATAAAAAAGGCACAGCATGTAGAGTTAGTTGTTAGTCATCATGGGTTAATTCGGTTAATAGTCAGCCATAGCCTTACCGAGTAGTAGAGCAGCTGGGAAGAGCTAATTGCCATGATAGATGGAGGATTGACCACACCATTCCCAAAACGTAAACATGCCACCAGTAAACCTGAGCATCCAGAAAAATAAAGGACATCGGTCCTGCTAGCATGACCATGAGGGAGGCTGGAGAAGCCCCAAGGAAACACCAGCCAACTAGTAGAGATAGAAGATGAGAAACCCCCACAATTAGAAGGGGAAGACAATGAGAAAGCAATGCAGGAAAAAGTGGAAGGAGAAATGGAAGAAGAAACCGAGCAATCCGAGCGAGAGGAGGAAACAGAACAGCAGGAAGGTAGCCCATTGCAGGATCCATTGAGAGAAGATGAATTGGCCAAAGTTTTCACCAATATGGGCGAGTATGGCCAACCTTCTAGTCCATTAGATCTCCATGGCGAAGAGGAACCTTAGGAGGGAAATGCACCTAAAGAATCACATGCAGAGGAGGTAGAAGAAGAGAATATGCCCGTTCATGATGAAAATATGACAGGAGATGCAGAACATGAACAATCCGTTCCTAGCTAGACGACACCAGAAGAAATTCCAGAGGAAAGGGGGGCAGAAAAGAAAGTCACCCAAGAAGTAATAGAATCAGTTAGGGTTCTTGTCCCAGAGCAACCAGAGCAGAGCAACAAAGAAGCACCCCAAAGAGAAAATTAGGGAATTAGTCACAGTCCAGGCCGCAATGAACTGTCTGTTGTTCCTTATGAGGAAATTAAGGAATTACGAAAAGAACAACAGAGAATACTGAATGTAATAGTTCATCTCTGACAACAGATCAGTATTTTAAAAGCAAGGAAAAGGGTAAAAAGGACTTTGGGAAGGAAAAATGCAACCACTACAACAAAACCGCTCAAGACAAAGGGTCGGAGGACCAGAGTCCATCCTGCTGTTCAAAACCCTGTCAAAAAGCAGGCTGCTATTCCAAATGATGTTGAGGAGTAGACTGCTGTTCAAATTAAGAAGGAACGGCATTGGATTGATCCATGTTAAGATAGAAATCGATGATATGTTGACCCGCGATAAGGAAATTCAGATAGAGACACCACCTTCGGGAGTGATAAGGGTCATGAATACAATACAACGCAATAGGAAAATTCAGGTAAAACTCCCGACCTCCACTACCACATGGGAAAGAGATTCGAAAATGGTAACCCTACGAAAGGGCTTGAAGCAAGCTCAGCAAGCAGTAGAAAAGCTTATAGATTAAACAGTCCCTCGAGAAAAGTATGAAGAGCTATAGCAGGAGCTTAGGAATGCCAATCTATCAGAAAGCCAGGCTTTTGAATGGTGACGAAGGGAGGAAGAAAAAGTCGCAAAGGTAACTTATAGGTTAGATATAGTTATCAGGCAGATGGATACCTTATGTTCTTTATACAATGACGTCCTAGCATGTAGAGCCCCTGCTAAGAATTATTCCTTATTTTTAATGGAAGGATATTTGCAATTGAAAATAAAGGCTGTTAAAGCAGGTGCTCCCATACAAATTAACATCAACGATGATTTTATAAATTGTTGTAAGCACTATGGGGTAAAAGTTCAGAGACTACTGTGTGAGTTTAACCTTGTATTACACCAGGAGACCGAGCTAAACCCTGGCCCTTTTGTTGGGGATATCCCATTACAAACATTTATTTCATTTGGGGTTAATCAAATTAAATGGCTTAAAGCCTATAATGCTTTCCAAAGACAAGAAAATGGATTAGATTTGTGGATAAGAGTTGAGCCTAGGAATCCAGTACAGTTGTGGAGAAAACATAGAAAACTCATGAAGACTCCAAGTGTAATTGAAGCATTAGGACCCATTCATGAGGCAATCATTCGACAGGGAATAGAATACTTTTTCTCTATCAAAGACCTTTCCATTGATGCGGCTAAATTTCGGTATCAGATCTCTAATCCGAATATCCAGCTCAGGGAACCATTTAAGTATGAAAATTTTTAAATTAGTCGCCAACCGCTTGCACCTCTATGGCGAAGTCATTTTGAGGGCAGGACCATCCTGGTTAGGATATAGGTTCCGGATTCTAATTATTTGGCACCCTGCACCCGGATACCAAGCCCTGTATGAGATGCCTGAGGGTCAGATAGGCCATTTCTTTAAACACCTAGTTATGCGTCATGGTTGTAGGCCTTCACATGAGATTCCATCTCCAGCCTACTCTCTCATTGCCTTACATGTCAACTACAATGTTTTCATGAGGGCATGAAAAAGGGCAAGCAGGGGGGTGTGTGGAGTACTAAAGAAGGTATGTTTTTGGTAATTATTTCAACATATTTTCATTGGAACTTACAAACCTTTTGCATCATGAACTAGGAAAATGATAAGGAATTGTAATAAAACACGTGAGATTAATATGCAAGACGAAAACACTGACAATTGTCATTTCCTTATGCAGAAAGAAGGAAAAATGAGAAACTTTTGTTCCAAAGGAAAGGACAAGGATGGGTTAACCGCTGTCCCTTTAACGGGGAACCATATGAAAACAAGGCAAAAGAAATCAAAGCGAATTAGCCCTAGAAAGGAAGTGGAGATATCGGCTCGGTGCAGGAAAGAAAAGAGATGACTGAGGACTAACGATTCGGTGAATCCCTCAGGATCCCTGATCCTGAGGGATCGCTGCTTTAAATATTTTTGCACCTAGATATATCCACCTTCACCATTATAAAAAGGGTAACAATGTTAGCTCGAAGGGAGAATCTGTTATGTTTTATGTAATTTCCTTTAAGATCAAAACTTTGATCATTGAGTCTCGTTAAGAACTGATCTATTGTAATTCCGCTTTATGCATTAATACAAACTTGGTTACTATTTCATCTCTGAGTCTGGAATAACTTCAAGCAGTGTACCCTTACAGGCTAAGGGCCCGGCCCTGGAGGACACTCACTCCTATACTATTACGTTTGGTTTATGTGTGGTTTTCTTATCGACGTTATTTTGTAATCTGATATGTTTTGTAAGTTTACATCACATGCTCTGTTATTTTTAATTTATTAAGGTTTCTAAAGACAGAACTATTGTATTGACTCTGCATCGTATCACTGTTCTTTTAAGTGCTGATATAATACTGCTAGTCTTTACAGAATACTATTGATGTTTAATTATAGAGCCTCTGTGCTATGCACTTGTTCATTGACATTATGGAATTCATCTTGGGAGTTATGTTCTTTGCGATTGTTGGATCTATAAACAATTCTATTCTATTTTGAAATGAAGTTGTACTCTTTCTAACTGAGATTGATAACTGGATCAGATTACTATTAAGGTGTGTCATTTGTATATATGGTTTTCAACGTTGTTCTATAATTTTCATCATTAATCAATGTTGTTCCATTTTGGTGTGTTGTTCAATCTGTCCTTAAGAGTGAAGGATTTCCATTTGGTTCCTGTAGATTACAATTAGTGCATTTGATCTTGTAGACTAGGGTGTTACCACTTGTTAGACTTAGTTGCTATTACAGTTTCTTGTTTGTTATTCCATTTCAGGTTTTCTATTCTATTTCTTAATTGATGTTCCATTTCTTATCTATCGTTTCATTTCCTGTCATTTGTTATTTTGGTGTGAGGAATGATCCCAGGCTGTAGTGAGCATTGACATCTACTGTCCAGCTCCCAGATCCACGATCTGTTCTCTGGTTTCCTTTTCCATCAGTTTACAAAGGGATGAGTTATTGCTACTAAACCCTTGAGTGATAAATTGCTTATTTTTCTGAATGTGTGGTTTAATCTTTTGAAGTAGTTAGCTGTAAACAAGCATATGTTTACTCTTGTATTTTCGAACACTGTACTACTAGCATTACTCTGGCAAATGATAGCCTCAGAATGAGACACTCTTTGAAATAACAAAACATTCCTGGATTGACATATTAATGTGAGGTCATTAGAGGTGAAAGAAACACGTTTTATAGCTTGACACCCAACTAGTCTTGGATGAAGAGAGGGAAAAATATAGGAAGAAGAAGAAGGGGAGATGATAAGAGGAAGAAGTAGTAGGGTTAGAAGAATAGGAAAGACGAGTAGATGCAGAAATAATGGGGGAATAACTAGATGTAGAGGTTGGAAAAGAGAAATATGAAAAGGAAGAGGGGGAGAAACAAGAAAAATCAAGTCTTGAGAAGACTACTGAGCCTAGAGAAACATAGATATCCCCAAACTAAGAAAGTGTGTTTTTTGGAGCCATTGAAAAAGAGGTAGATGCAACTTTAGGTACCTTGAGAACCCTAGTAAATCCTAAAAGGAAGAGATGAAAGAAGTCACCCCTATACTTTAAGGCCAGGAAAGGCACCAGGATCAAGAAAGGGAAACCACAAACTTGCACAAATGCCCCTGTCACTACTGAAGTGTCCCCAAGCAAGAAATAGGAGGTGAAGCATAATGAAAGAAAAATTGAAGAGGTCACCTCTCCAAAACCCATAACAAAGACTCCTATAGCATATGTAAGGATGACCACCACCATATCGAAATCCTTCAAGAAACCCAAGACAACTACCACCCTCTAAGAAGAAGAAAAGGGGAAGCTACAGGAGGGCAAGGTATGGTACACGAAAAATAGAGTGTGCTATTGGAGGATAAGAGGATGCTATAGGAGGAGTAGATTGAGTAATAAAAAGGGAAAAATGTGACACAACAACTACAAGAGGTAGTGTCCTCTCCAAAACAAATTGAGAGGGACTTCCTAGAGATCCAAGAGCATAGTCCACAACCTTTCCTAATCTCCTATTATAAATTCATTGAAGGAGGCTAAATTATTCCCCAAAAATTTGTAGTCCCACTTTTCTTTGAGCTAGAAGAAGAAAGAGGAAGAACCATAGATGGATGCAAATTCCTAAGCCTAAGGTGGAAGATGTGGGCCTCATGGAAGAAAAGCTCCTTGAGATAGGAAAGAAATTAATTGAGCGCAGAGAGAGGGATTCCACAATGAAGGAGAAACTATAGTAGAAAATAGATGGTTGAGGGAGAAGTTACAGGAGAAGGAAACCCAACTAGCCACCATGGAAAGCCTCTCCATTGAGGCATTAGAGTGTAGAAATGCATCCAAGTCTTATGCACTCTTTCTTAAAGAGTAGTGGATGCAATTCCAAATCAAAACCTTATCACAACATGGTTCAATGCCATTTCAAGATTACAAATATTTCATTGAATTTTTCAACCAAGTTATCATATAGAACAAAGAAAAATTGGTTGAGTTCTACCTTCGTAACCTCACCTTGACTGATATGAATATTTGGGATCCCAATGCCAAATTGGGAGATAGATAGTTGATTATTGTAGCATCCTAGCTGACTCATGAGGAGGCAAGAGTTGATGAAGTAGAAATAGTCATGGAAAGGGAAGAAAAGGAACCATTATATATCAGGTTAGAGACAATGAGACTAATGGTTGTCATCAACAATCATAACACCTTGTACAATGATGTTTTCCTTGTATCCAAACACCTTGTCACCCAGGAACAAGTCATCTCACATTTTGAAGACACATTTAGGTTGTTGGGAAAAGAAATCCAACAAGCCTGCCAGAGGAGATGGAACGCCTTACCCCACAGTCTCCAAATCATAGAATATCACTCTCCTAAAAGGGTGAGGAATGCATTGGAGAGGACACCCCTATACAAAAGAATCATGCAAAGATTAAAAGTCAATTGGATTTGACAGAAGATCAGTCACCAATTTCGCTAGGCCTATAGGAAGGAAGAAATTAAGTAGAGGAGAAGAAGGAGTGGATAGAGATAGAAAGAAATGTAATATTCTATCCCCAATAAGGCACACCATCTAAGGAACCTTGGGATGTCAAGGAGGCCACGAAGGCCATGAAATATATGGACATAGATGATTGAGTATATCAGAGGATGATAAACAAATTTAGTAAAGGGGTGACGATGAGGCTGATCAATAGCTACATCATAAGGATCATAATGCCATCCTCCTTCTTTAGAACTATCTCTTTCTCATATTTATTTACAATTTTTGTTATATTATGCTTTCTGAGAGGAATAAAATATTTTTTTCTATATCATGTGGCCTAATATGGTTTAAATGTGGGAAATGGAGCATTTTTTAGATGATTTCAATGAAGGATATCATAGTAGAGAACTGAGAGAGATTATAGGAGGGTTTCCACCTCCTTAACCCTCAATCTCCCAAAACCACCAACTCTCTCTCATTAGCTTGAGGTCACTGGTAGTCAAGCACGTGTACTTAAAGAAGATCAAGATACACCCTTCTTGAGTTCTAGGAGACAAACATTCATATTCTATAGGGAGTTGTTAGTAGCTACCATCTTGTATAAATAAACATACAAAATATCTCATTAGGATTTGAACATTATTTTTAGCTAGGAAGCTATCGAGCTTAAGAATATGATACTGTTATTTTTGACTAGTTATGTTATGCATTTGACATTGATATAAATATAATGAGAAGTTTCTTATTGGTTAATCACTAAGTTAGTTCCAAAGGGTTGAGGCTCTTGGGCATGGGACCAACCAAGTGGCTTAGGTCATTGTTATGTATTAATATATTTTTTAGCTTAGAGTGCTCATTATTTCTCTACATTTCATTAGAAAATAACCCCTCAAAATCTTGTAATTGCAACCTATATCTCATCTCTTCCATGGGAACATGAATGGAAGGATCTACAAGCATAATAAAAAAATACTATGTTTATGATTTCTTGGAAGAATGTTTGTATTAGTCATCTTTCTTTGCATGTTCTTACTATAGCTTAGGAGTTGATTTATTGACTAGATTAGATTTTTTGGCATAGATTAGATGGCACTTAAATTAAACTCGTCTTTTCCACTATTAGTTGTTTCATTTCTTCAATGATAAAAGAATATGTGCAGGTGATGTTGCAGGGTTGTTTGGATCTGTAGGTAAGGGGCCTTCCACTATATCCATCTTAGAATTCTTCACTCTCTTTGAGGAATCCCATATTCTGTTCTTGAGCTCATTCCTTTAGACCACTATGAGCATCTATCCTACTTCAAAATAGGCATTTCGAAGGTGATGAGCTTGCCTAGGTACATTTTTGACCATTCATCCATCTACCCAACCTCCATCCATCTTATCATCCCTTCAAGTCACAATTCCTACCTCCTAAAACTTCTCGAAATCCTTCAGGTAGAATTACAAGCCTTCTTATAGCAATATGTGGCACCTGTGGCATCTTGTTTCACCATCTGTTTTGACCTGTCATGCAATTTTTACTTAGCTTAGAAGTAGGTTTACCACCACCTATGACTCCATGATCAAGGGCAACACCTAGTCCATTCCATCCATCCTTTTCCTTCACTGCAAAAGAGAACAACCATAGTCTCTTTATCATAGATTTAGCACAAATAAAACATTGACTTATATGCAAGTATAGACTACATAGATGATGCATGAAATCCTCAGTTATGATTTGATAGGTTTGTTTTCTTGTCTAGAAGTGGATTCGTTAGTGAGATGGTTGATTGCAATATAATGTAGTTCCATTTCTCCAAGTAGTGTATCTCTTTACTTTTCATGGATTGATTCAATAGGATTTAAAAGTTGATGTTTAAAGAGAATTTTAATTTTTATTATTAGAGTTATTTTGAATTGCACCTTCATTAGTTAGTAGCCTTCTAATTCAGTTGAAAGAATGATCTTGGAGCATTATTTATCAAATTTCCTAGTTGAGGATGGAATGAGTAGAATCCCATCTACTATGTATATAGCACTGTAACCTCGAATTTTGTAGGAACCCTTGTTTGATAAATAGATTTAAGGAACCCTTGGGAGTTGCAGCACTCTTCATGCAATACCAAGGCTCATCAATTGATATTATAAATTGAAGGGAATAATAAACCTATGTGATTAATACTAAAACCCAGGGGACTATAAAACAAAGGGGATAATAATAAACACAAGGGATTAATATTATAAACCCAAGGCATATAAAGCATAATAACAATTCTATAAACCCTAAAATAAACATGGCTAACCATGGTTGATTTTCATATTTAGCAAAATCTTTGTCACAATGTGATGTTGGACCATGGTTGACCATAATTGATTTTCATATCAAGAAAATCTTTATGACAATGAGACGTTGGACCATGATTGATCATGGTTGTCATAGATGTTGGAACATGAGATAATCTTTGTCACAATGTGACCATGGTTATTCCCCATGGTTGACCATGATTGATAATGTTTCATTTTCATATTAAGACAATATTTCTAAAAATGTGATGTTGGACCATAGTTGACCATCGTTGGCCATGGTTGTTCTTCATATTGAGAAAATATTTGTCAAAATATGGCATTGGACCATGTTTGACTATAATTCACTGTGGTCGATGATGCGTGACCAATTTTGGCCATTATTGACCCTTTTTAACCATGATTGACCTTGCTTGATGATGATTGATTTCCATATTGAGAAAAGCTTTGTCACAAACCCAAGGGTTTAATATTATAAACCTAACGTATATAAACGCTAAGATAAACATTATAAACCCTAAAATAAACATTAAATTCTACATTGATATAATAAAACTCAAGATTAATACTATAAATCCAAGGGATTAATAAACACAAGTGGTTAATATTAAAAACCCAAGGAATTATAAACCCAAGGGAGTAACATTGAACACTAGCATTAATATTAAACCATAGCAATATAAAACCTAAGATTAATAAACCGAAGGGATTATTATTACTAACATAAGAGATTAATAAAATAAAAGGATTAATATTAAAAAAAAAGGGTTTAGTATTGATAACCCAAGAGATTAATATTACAAAACCTTGCTATTAATATTATAAATGTAAGCAATTATTAATATTAAAAACCCAAGGAAGTAACGAAACCTAGGATTTTTTATTATTAACCTAATGGATTATAAGCCGAAGGGGTTTATATGAAAACCTAGGAATAATATTATAAACCATATCAATAATATTATACACTAGGAATATGCACCCTTAGATTAGTAAATGGAAGGGATCGATATTATAAACCTAAGGCACAAATAAACCAAATGGATCAATGCTAAAACCCCAAGGTAATAATATTAAACCCAAAGGATTAATATTGTAAGCCCTAATATATTTGTCACAATGTGCCATTGGACCATGGTTGGTTGACCATGATTCACCATGATTAAGTGTGTTTGATTTTCATATTGACAATTATTGATCATGGTCGATTTTCATATTGAGACAATATTTGTCACAATGTGATGTTGGACAATGGTTGATATTCATATTGAGACAATCTTTGTCACAATGTGACATTGGAGCATGGTTGACCATGATTATAAACCGACGGGATTTATATTAAACCCTAAGGTTAATATTAGAAACCCTATGAATAATATTATAACCTAGGAACATAAACCCTTAGATTAATAAACCTAAGGGATTGATTTAATAAACCCAAGGGACTAATAAACCAAAAGTATTAACACTAAAAGATAAAGGGGTTATAAAACCAAGTTGTATAAAGCCTAAGATAAATATTACAAACCTTAGAAAAAGATGAATTTCCATGGCATACCATGGTTTATTTTCATTTTGACACAATCTTTGTCATAATGCGATGTTGGACCATAGTTGAGCATAGTTGATTTTTATATTGAAAGAATATTTGTCACAATCAAACGTAGCACTTTACTTGACCATGGTTGTTACCATGGTTGATTGTGGTTGACCATGGTTGATTTTCACATTGGGACAATATTTGTCATAATGTGACATTGGACCATGGTTGATCGTGGATGACCGTGGTCATCAAAGTGTAATGTTGGACCATGAGACAATCTTTGTCACAATGTGAACATGGTTATTGATCATGGTTAAACATGACTACAAGGAAAATTTTAATGATGGAGATTTTTCTTAAAGCTTAGAAACCTTGGCGAATATCACTAGTCCATGATATGGAATTTGTAAAATGGTTGGTGATGTTTCCCTAATATTCAAATTTGCAATAATTTTATATAGTTCCTATATGAAAGTTTGGCAATTATTAAGGTTAAAAAATTTTAAAACATAAAATTTTGGCAAAACTTTTCCTTAAAAAAATGGAAATTAATGAATCTTTTTTTTTAAACATGGAGAATTAGCCCACCTGCAAATATTAGCCCCTAAAATTTTCCATGCGTGACAGACCATAGTTGACCATTGTTGATGTTCATATTGACACAATCTTTGTCACAATGCCTCATTGGGCCATGGTTGATTACATTTGAGCATGATTGACCATGGTTGATTTTATTATTGATAATGATTGAACATGGTTGACCATGAATAAACATGATTAATTTTCATATTGAGACAATATTTGTCACAATGTGACATTAGACCATGATTGACCATGGTTAATTTTCATAATGAGAAAATATTTGTCACAATTTGATGGTGGACAATGGTTGAACATGATTGACCATGGTATATGATGGTTGATGATGGCTGAACATGATTGATTTTCATATTGAGACAATATCTGTCAAAATGTGATGTTGGAAAATGGTTGACCATGGTTAACCATGATAATAAACACAATGGATTTATATTAAACCCTAGGATTAATATTTTAAATCCTATGAATAATATTATATCCTAGGAACATGAAGTTATATATTAATAGACCTAAGTGATCAATATTATAAACCAAACCGACTAATAAAGTGAAAGGATTAATACTAAAAATCAAAGAGATTATAAACATATTGTATATAAAGACTAAGATAACTATTATACACCCTAAAACAAGCATTGTTGACCATGGTTTGTTTTCATATTAAC
Source organism: Pinus taeda (assembly GCA_000404065.3). Taxonomy (NCBI): domain Eukaryota; kingdom Viridiplantae; phylum Streptophyta; class Pinopsida; order Pinales; family Pinaceae; genus Pinus; species Pinus taeda. The sequence continues at coordinate 104,127 of APFE031101332.1, forward strand.
ACAATATTTTTCAAAATGTAATTTGGGCCATTCTTGACCATTATTATGTTGTTATATAATATGGTTTTAATGCAACATTGCAACAAGTTTTTTGACATTTCAACATTGGAAATATTTGTGTACAATTGTGGCATCATAATATTAAGAGTAAGGTTGAGCTTTAATGACCATATTGACCATACTCGAGGAATATGAACCTTTACATTAATAAGCCCAATGGATTGAAACTATATACCCAATGGATTAATAATAAAAACACAAGGGAATAATATTAATCCCAAGGGGGAGAGCGGTTGCAGGATACGGCGATTAGGGTTCTGAGTTCATCTATCACGGCGCAGACTGCAAATCTCTGGATCTACTCAAGCGCTGGACCAAGAAATCTGTTGCGCATCAGCGTGGCAGGATGCTATGGAAGACAAATGGAATAATCTAAGGGGAGGGCGTCAGAGCCCTCCCCCAGCGCAAATAACTCAGTACACGGTCCTGAACAGGATTTTGTTTTTGGTTCCATTGACAAGGGAATCATGAACCGAGAGAATAGGCTTCAGCACAGGAACAAGGGGATAGAAGGGCGGAAGGACAATGCCAGTGCCGCACAAGACAGTGGGGAGAAATCGGAGGAAACGCTGAAAGTTTCATCGGCTACGTGCAAGCCCATAGCCAAAGAAAGACCTAGAATAGAGCTGTCAGGACACAAGATTGACAAGAGAATAAAATACATGTGGCATCATGCCCTTATTGGGAAGTTCATAGGGTTTTGGCCGATAGAAAGGGCCTTATATGGTTGGATTGCGGCGAAGTGGAAACCTAAAGGAGATGTTACCCTGCAGCTAGGGCCGAAAGGCTTCTTCACTGCGATCTTCTTCTTCCTGGAGGACAAATATAGAATCCTGGGAGAGGGGCCCTATTTTTTCAACTAAGTGGGTCTGTATTTGAGGGATTGGATACCAAGATTTAACCCGGACAAGGAAGATCTCACATGGGCGCCAGTCTGGATCAGACTGTACTCACTTCCAGGTGAATATTGGGACGAGGACATTCTCAAAGATATAGGAAATGGAATAGGGGAATACATCAGGGCTGTAGAGGAAACAAAAAAGCGCATACACATCTCTTACACCCGCATATATGTCTTCATACGACTGAATGAAGCTTTGCCAGGATCAGTAAGTCTCTTTCACCGAGACGAAGAATGGATTCAACCTCTGGACTATGAGCACGTCCCCTTTCACTTTAGGAAACGCCATGCTCTAGGGAATCTTTTTCGGGATTGTCCGCTAAATGCCAAAGCCGCTACTCCTGAACCCTCAGAAGCCCTAACCCAGGATGGCTTCACAAAAGCCCCTAGCCGAAGGTGTGCGCACAAGAAGCCCAACAATGGGAACAAGCCCCAGCAAAATAATAACCATGGCCTAGCCACAAAGAATAGTTTTGAAATTCTTGCACGAACCTCTGATGAGCATCCCTCGCTCTCTGAGACCACCCCAGCCCCTCCTTCCTCATCCTCTTACCCTCCTCCTACAGCCTCCTCATCCAAACCTCAACCCCCCATTAGCAACCCGGTAATCCACTCTGAAGGACCCACAGAGACGGAAGGGAAAGGCAAGGATATGGAAATCGATGGAAAGCTAGACCCCCCTCAAAACTCAGAGATCAATATGGAGGGAAGAAATCAAGTGCAACTAATGGAAGAAGAACTAGAGAGCATAGATCTGAACGGCTTAGACATCATAGAGCTAGAACTGGCATGCAAAAAGAAGGAATATGACATTATACCAGAGGCTCAACTCAACAAGTTGGAAGTGGTCATCTCCAGGGCCTTTCATCAACATCAACTAGGTATACAGCCAGGTAGCCAATGGGATGGTAACCCTCCCCCAAAAGATACCAAGAAGAGAGGAAGAAGAACAGATCTTCAGCGAACGATCAAGATCGGGAAAATCCTGGTAGACTCAGGCAGGTATGCTAAATTGACGAAGTACTATAAACCCTCCATCAATAGTTAAACCATGAAGCTAGTATCATGGAATGTTAGAGGGCACAATAGCCCAAGCAAAATTAGAATGTTAAAAAACATGATTAAAATGGAAAAACCACAAATGTGCTTTCTGCAAGAAACCAAATGTAACAGCTCAACATTAGGTAGCATTCTCTCCAAGGAGTGGCCAAGATGTCGATCGGTTGTGGTGGATGCCTCTGGAGCCTCGAAAGGGCTGGCTATAGCATGGAATACATAGGCGATAACTCTTTTAGATTTGCATGCCTCCCATCATCTCATCCAGGCTGCTTTTCACATCCTAGGTATGAACATCCATGGAAATCTCTCAAATGTTTATTTCCCGCAGGATACAGGAAGTAAAATTGCTCTTCTCGACACCATAGAAGCCTTGAACAACAATAGAAGGCACCTGCTCTGGATTATACGCGGAGATTTTAATCTGATCACCAAGCTAGAGGAGAAGATTGGGGGTAGAAACAGAATGGACCAAGAAAACTCCCACTTCAAGGACTTCATTCAAAACACCTCTCTCATAGATATACCTTTTGGTAATGGTACTTTCACATGGAGAAATCGCAGAGCAGGTAAGCATCAAATTGCTTCCAAACTGGATTGCTTCCTCATATCAGATAATGTAGTTCACCTTGGAGGAGATTTTTCTGCAGCTATCCTTTCTCACACAGGATCGGATCACTAGCCGATTGCCCTCCAATGGCAAAGACCAAGAAATATAACCAGAAGACCTTTCCACTTCGAAGAGTTCTAGCTCACGCATCCCTCGTTCAAAGACTTTGTCAAAACTACTTGGACATCCTTCACCCCGCCTGAAGGATCCAAGATGTTTCAGTTCCAACAGAGGCTCAGGTTTTTAAAAAGTCATCTAAAACGGTGGAACAGGGAGACCTTTGGTAACATATTTACAGCGCAACAAGAACTAAACAAGGAACTATCGGAACTCCAACAAAAGATAATCACAAAGGGGCACACTGAAGAAACAATGGCACAGGAACGACGCATCCACAGCCAATTGGAGGAAAGGCGGAAACAGGAGGAAATATATTGAAAGCAAAAATCTAGAATCAGATGGCTGAGGGAAGGTGAGCGAAATACCAAATTCTTCCACAGAACCACTGTTCAGCGAAGAATGCACAACAGCATCCCTTACATCCAAAATCGGGGAGGAGCAAAAATAGAGAAGCACGAGGAAATTGAGGAGGAATTCCTTAATCACTTCGCTCAAGTCCATCGAGAGCCTGAAGGAGACAAGTGTTCGACTATTGAGAGAATAACCAACAATGTGCCAAAGCTTATCACGGAGGAGCACAATGAACTTCTCCTTCGCCCCATACTGATGCAGGAGGTGGATGATGCAATGTATCAAATTAAAGAAGGAAAGGCCCCTGGCCCAAATGGATTCACCACCACGTTCTTTCACACTTTCTGGGAGTTGATAAAGCAAGAGGTTTGGCAAATTTTAGAAGAATCAAGAGCTCTCCATTGGCTACTTCCCTCTCTAAACATAACATTCATCGCTCGTATCCCTAAAGAGGAAGATTCTATCACCCCTTACAAGTATAGGCCGATTGTTGTTTGTAATGTCATTTACAAAGTTATATCTAAAGTGATTGCGAATAGGTTAAATCCCCTCTTGCCCCTGCTTATCTCACCGGAACAGTCGGGCTATGTGGAAGGGCATCAGATCATGGATGGAATTCTCCTCACGCACGAGATAATACACTCCCTCAAGCACACCAAGCAGGTAGGTATGCTTCTCAAACTGGACCTCTCTAACGCTTTTGATAAACTCAGCTGGACTTACATTGAGCAAATGCTTACAGCCTTTGGTTTTCGCTCTATGTGGGTTCGGTGGATCATGAGTCTAATTACCTCAACTCAATTCTCCATCCTTGTCAATGGTATCCCCTCCCGCCCCTTCAAACCTTCCAGAGGGATCAGGCAAGGTGACCCCCTATCCCCCTTCCTCTTTGTCCTAATGGCTGAAGGTCTAGGGTGTCATATCAAAACTGCCCTCCATTCTCATCAGCTCAAAGGCCTATCTGTTCACAATACCCCTGCTAATTCCCACCAGCAGTTTGTCGATGACACAATGCTATTTGGTTACCCTTTTGTCTAGGAAGCCTCCTGCTTCAAAACCCTGCTTAATGATTTTTCAAAAGCCTCTGGCACAAATGTCAACTGCTCCAAGTCGCAGATTTTCTTCTTTCACACTCCTCCCTCAGTCAAGACCGTGGTTTCCTGCATCTTAGGATTTCCCTCTGCTTCCCTCCCCTCCAAATACCTTGGAGCTCCGCTCACGGCCTCAGCCATAAAGCATTCTTCTTGGCGATCTCTCCTTGAAAAGCTCGAATCTCACCTTAACCTTTGGACTCATAGAACTTTAAATCTTTTCAGTCGAGTGGTGCTCATCAAATCGGTCCTGTAGGCAATGCCTCTCTATCTGTTCTCAATCCTTGCAGCGCCGAAGTGGGTTATAAAAAAAATAATGAATCTTCAGCGTAGCTTCCTTTGGGGCAGCTCGACAACCAACTGTAAATGGGCTCTTGTAAAATGGGCCACTATCTACACTCCCAAAGACAAAGGGGGCGTTGGTCTGAGAGACCCAGAGCATAGCAATTCCATCATGAGTGCCAAAATTTGGTGGCAATGGGTCACTAATCTAGAAAAGCACTGGGTCAAACTATGGACAGCCAAATATGCCAACAACAGACCTCAGGAGGAACTCATCAGGTTCATCCCCAACATCAAAGGCTCACTAATGTGGAATGCAGCCAAATAGCACTACCAATTAATTCAAAAGCACAGTTTCTGGGAAGTGAGGAATGGCAGAACATCAAGATTTTGGACAGATGCATGGAACCAGATGCCAAAGCTCAACAGTGTTCTGCACCCAGCTCCATAACTCAACAGGCAGGAGCAGCAGTAGGAAAGGATCCAACAGTACTGGTTGCAGGAAACGGAGCACGGCTTCAGGTAATGGAAACATGGTAATCAGTTAATCTATAACACAAACCTTCAATATGCTGAGCAGCTGGAGATGGAGCTTCGGAAAAGAAATATCAGATATGACGAAGGAAATGACATCCTTCAATGGGGATACCAACCAAAAGGTACCTTCACTCCTTCAGAGGCGTACAAAAAAGTAAGCAACATCACCACTCCTTCTGATCCAATCTGGTGCAAAATATGGGAGCTCGATTCCTGGCCCAAAGTCTCTTACTTCCTTTCGCTGGTTGGACATCAAAGGATTCTCACTTGGGATAAATTAAGAAGAAGAAACTTTCATGGTCCATCCATCTGCCATAATTGCAAGCATAATGAGGAAACTCTCCAACACCTCCTGGACACATGTCCCTTAGCCAATCAGCTATGGGAAAAGGCAATCTTTAGATGTCAAAGAAGATACAGAATGGAGAACAACATAATCAACTCTTTAAGACAATGGCCCCAGAAACCTTACAAAAGCGAGCTCCTCAATTGTCTGTGGAACATAATCCCAGGTCTAATCCTCTGGAGCATCTGGAAGGAAAGGAACAAATAAATATTCAAAAACCAATGTTCACCGATCGAGGACATGTGGAAGAGGTTTTGTGGGAATCTCAAAGAAGCACTATTGCTCCAACTTTGGACGCAGGAGGATCTTCCATCTCTACACAATGAGAAAAGTATCCTACACAATTGGCAACTGCATCTTCCTTAGGAACTTCAGAAGAATGGCCCTGCCAAAAGCAGCAACATCAACAAAGGCAAATGGAATGCTCCCCCAAAGCATTCCTATAAGCTCAACTTCGATGGTGCCTCCAAAGGCAATCCTGGAATTGCCGGTTTTGGAGGAATCTTAAGAAATCATGAAGGCACTCCCATGCAGATATACTTTGGAAACATAGGCTGGGATACTAACAACTCAGCTGAGTTAGAGGGACTCTGGCAAGGGCTCACTCTCGCTTGGAATCTCAACCTTCAACCCCTGGTCGTGGAAGGAGACTCCAAAATCCTCATTAACATGGCCAAACGCCTCCAAAATGGATCTCAAGAAAGGAAAATCGCCACTAGTTGGAAGCTCGAAGCAAGGCTGGAGGCTATTGAACAATCGCTTCACAGTAACAGAGCCATCTCTTTCACTCATATTAAGAGGGAAGGCAACAAGGTTGCTGACCTCTTTGCCAATATAGGAGAGGAAAATGCCAATACCCTTCTCACTGGCAATACTACCATAATTCCAAATAATGTACAGGCTCAGGAATGTGCTAGCCTGATCCAAAGTGATGCAGCGGCCCCGGATGCGGGTGAAAGGACGAGTGGCAGTGAGGAGCCACATGGCAGCCATGTGCTACCTCGAGCTTAAGCTGAGCATTCAATACGTTTCTCGCCACCATGGAATATATGTACAAATCGAGCGGCAGGTATTCAATGCAAAGTCTGGTTAACTGGTGCGTTTGGAAATCGCAGTTATGCCGAACACGTTTCGAGGGATTATTGGAATTGTTAAAAAGGGAGATGGATTGGGTCATGACGTTTAGGTTTCTTTGTGCGATTTTACCTTCCAGGCTACAGCTCTTGCTGTTAACTCCTGCGTCCACATCGTTGAAGGCTGTCTCAAGCCCGGAAATTCTGTTGGTTGCTGTCTGTGTTCGGTTGGGTGGCGTCTCAAGTCTGTGGGGCACTGCTTCAACTCTATTGGGTGTTGTTCCTCGCTAGGAAGATCCTCTGTCTCAGCACTTCTACATGCCCACGGTGCTCCTGCAAAGATGGTCAGACGTAGGGGCTCTGCTCAGGGAGGGCCGTCTCGTCCTCCAACCACAAGGCCCCGCCTTCACTGTTGCCACTGTCACTGCCATGGAGGGGCTAAAGCCAACCCCATCCAGGCTAGCCAATTCATGGATGCAAGAAACCCAAATTCTAATCCAGCTCCTTCACCTGAATTCGGCTCCGCCATATTCACCTTCGGCAACTCGATAGACAAACCCCGCATTAATGCACATGTATCGGTTCTATTCCTCGAGGAATCTCAGGACGGGGAAGGAGGTTCGCGCAGTTTGGAGAAGCTCCTAGGTGGAAGCTCAGACCAGTGGGGGCGCCTGGGAAAGATCCTAAAAGCCCTCAGGCTCAGAAGGCGTCGACTTCCAAGGAGAACACTGAGGATGATTGGGACTCCTTACAAGAGAAGTATGGATGGTGCAGGGTGGTCGAGGAGAAGCTGGAGGAATAACATTCCACTGGTTCACACTCTCTTCATCCATAATTGTTCAGGTTCTGTTTTGGTTAATGGCTATGTCTTATGTCTTTTCTCGTTCAAGTCCATGTCTATGTCTGCTCCTGCTAAGTTTGTTTGGCCTGTCAGGGAATTCGTTGAAAGTCTTATGAGGCCCTTGCGTGGGAAGTATTGTTTTTCTCCGGTGCCCCTGCGTGCGATGATTTTGTTTGGTCTGGTTCCTTTGTCGTGTTACAATGGCTCTGTATGGGTAGTTCTGTCTAGTCGCGATGCCCCTGCGAGGGCTTGTTTTGTTCTGCGAAAGCCTGGTCCAAAGAGCCACAGTTGGCCTTGGGCAAACTGACTATGTGTATGTAATGTTTTCCTGTATATAATACAATAGCATAGATTTACCAAGAAAAAAAAAATATTAATCCCAAGGGATTAATAGTGTAAACCCAAGGTATATAAACCATAACATATATACTATAAACCCTCAAGAAAACATGGTTCACCATGGTTTATTTTCATATTGAGACAATATTTGTCAAAATGTGATGTTGGACCATTTTTCACTATGCTTGACCATGGTTGACCATGGTTGATTTTCATATTGAGAAAACCTTTTCCACAATGTGATGTTGGACCTTGATTGACTATGGTTGACCATGATGGACGATGGTTGACCTCAGTTGATTTTCACATTGAGACAACCTTTGTCATAATGCAACATTCGACCATGGTTTTGAATGGTTTCTCATGATTGACCATGGTTTCTCATGATTGACGATAGTTAACAATGCTAGACCATGCTTGACCATGGTTAACCATGCTTTATTTTCATATTGACCATGATTGGACATGGTTGGCCATGATTGAGTATGATTGAGCATGGTTGACCATGATTAATTTTCATATTGAGGCAATCTTTGTCACAATGTGATGTTGGACCATGGCTTATCATGGTTGAGCATGAATTAACATGGTTGACAACGATTGACCATGGTAAGATTTTATAATTAGATAATATTTATAAGAATGTGGCATTCAACCTGGTTGACCATGATCGATCATGGTTGGCGATGGTTGAACATGGTTGATTTTCATATTGAGACAATGTTTGTCACAATGTGATGTCAGACCATTGTTGATCATGATTATAAACTCACTGGATTTATATGAAAGCCTAGGACCAATATTACAAACCTGTTGTATTGACTACAACCACCATGCAAAACTTTGCCTTAACTTCATTTTGGAGCCTCCCTACCAACATTTCATAGCAGCATATCTTGCTTCATCAAGTACACAAACTTCAGTGAATTTCTTGCAAAATGACGGCCTTTCCATCAGAGCTTGTTGCATTCCCCTCACAGGCTATTCTTCCAAACTTAGTGTAGATGTAGGTTGAGCATATCCCTCAAGAAATTATGCAATTTTGAAGGGAAACTAGCTTTCGCTCAAGAAATTGCGTAATTCTATCTGGCAGCATGCTAGGCTACAAAATTGCGCAATTTTGCCAATCAGGCTTCATTTAGGAAATTGAGCTAATCCTCCTAGTAGGGCTACTCATCCTAGGAACTACGAAATCATGGGTAGAAGTCAGATGCTCTACCTAGAAATTGCACAAATCTCTTGTGTAGCCAACCCATCTCCCTTCCAGAAATGTGCATTTTCTCCTAGCAGTTGAGCAGCCTCTTGCATGTGCAATTGAGTTGAGGGTTTCCCTCCAGGACTGAGAAAAACTAATTTGCATACATGGACTAATCCTACCCAGGTAGTATGAAAAGGAATCCCTTGTTTCAGGGATCTATTTTTAACAGTCGCAAGTTACATGCAAGGATCATTTTACAAACCTCCCGCTAAGTTTCACATTTTTTAAATTTGTAGCATACACGTCGCAACCTCTACTCTATCAAAAATCATGAACCGGACACTATAGAGCTCATTTCTCATATTGACCTTGCATATCTAACATTTCACATTGCATCTAAGAGTCATCGACACATTCATCTCAACTTTTTTGAGGTATGCCTGCATTTCATGTCTTGTTTTGGCTTTCTAGTGCTTTTTGTGTTTCTCATGGTATGAATGTTTTCTACTTGATTTCAATAAGCACTTGCTATCATTTTGATACATACTAGCTTGTACTAGCATAATTTCAGCTTTTGCTGACATCTCCCTATTGTCGCATGCATGAAATTGTTTTTCACGAAGGGTCGTCGATTCAGTGACACACCTCACCCACATGGATGTCGTTCTATTTTTTGAATCTTTAATTCACTGTTTGCTTGCACGATCATTCACTTATGCTTACACTCAGTATCACCATGAATTCACGTTCATATTGTCTTTTAGTTGTCTATTGGTGAGTCTCGAAAGCCTTGGCCCAGACTTTGCCTCACTAAGACAACATTGCACAATCCTAAGAGGGAAGGCTCTTTCTTCCTCCCAGGAATTGCGCATTTCTGCCCAATGACTATCCTCGAGTCTTACATTGCCTAAATTTTGAGGGACAATGACTGTTGGCCTAGAAAATTGCGCAATGCAATCATTGATATTACAACCATCTCCAGATGAGATTGCACATTGTGAAATTCCAGCAGTCAGCAACTCGAATGGATTGTGCATTGCATAGTTTTGAAATTTAGTCAGCTTCCTAGTATCCCAAACTATGCCTTGTGCAGTCTTGGAATTTAGTATCCTGACATACAGGTGGAAATTGTGCAACCTTCATGATCAATCACAGAGGTATGTTGCAAGTCACTTCTCATGTTCAATTTGGTTTTTAACTGACAGATTGAATGAAATGAGTGTTTTCATGTCTCCAAGTATCATAGGTGTTCATCTACCTCTTAGTAGTATAGGTACAATAGTTTCCAAGAGAGTAGAGTCGAAGACACCGTTCAAAGCACACTTGGGGATGCATTTGATCAAGTGTCTATGGACTTGCCTACACCCAAAGAAATCAAGTTGTTTGTAGACAAGGAGATCAAGATATGATGACAACAATATCACAACAAGAAACATCATGACCAATAGCTAAAGGTAGCATACCAGATGCAACAAATGCAATAGGAATCTTGTTGACAACATAGAGGTGGAAGAAAGTTGAAAGCTCAAGTAGATCCACCTGTGGTGAAAGCAACTTTGGAGACTCAGGTTATGAGGTGACTACACGATGTGAATATAACACAAAGGTAGAAAATGGAATAGAGAAGGATTTGCATGTGCTCAAGTAACAAATCAAGGAAGAACATGAGCTGCATAGAAAAGAGAATGTCTTGCAACAAGAATAGGTACAGTAATGGGCGCAACATGCACTCATGGATGAAACTACACCCATACAAGTTAAAGATCTAACCCAGGATTTGGCACAGAGCAAACTTGGTGAGTAGTGTTGTTGATCGCATGTAAGGAAATTCAACAGCATGCACGTCACCGTGCACATGCATGCAATCCCACCGATTCAACACACTCACTGAGGAAAAGACAAGAAGTAAGTCCATCTGGAGCTGAACATGTAGTTGACAGTTGATACGCATGACCACCAACACACACTTGAAGGTCAACATGGACATTATGCATCAATGTGTTTCCAGTTTGGACACACCCAAGAAAAATATATGCATGTTAGTAGACAAGTTGAATGGAGGATCCACACCAATGCACCCAAATGCAATGAAGGCAAGAGTTTGCTTCATCAAGATGTCACCACGAAGCACATGCACACCATCATGGATGACCAATATTGGCATCAACTCACCAACTTCACCATCACAAGTATGTCAAAGAGTTGTTATCACCATAATGGACCGAGTGTTAGTGATGTTTTGCATGGCTTACTCAAACCATTTTGTCTCACATGGACTCATGTGCATTGAAATGTAATGTCGTGTCAAGTGTAAGTCAAGTGTTGATAGTTGGATGTAATAGCTATAGATTAGATGATGATTCATGAGGATAGATGAGCTATCACAAAGGGGAATGTCAAAGGTCACTCCACCCTTTGCTATAAATAGAAACTCATAACTCATTGTAAAGGATTTTGGTCACCCAATCTTCCAATAATAATATCTTGGGGAGAGCTTGGATAGGATTGTAATGAGGCTTGGCTTCTCCACTTCACAGAGCTAGTACATCTTTTTGGAGGAGTAGGCGGTTGTGGCTGTAACGTTCCACTATTAGAACTAGTGGTTGGACATGGATGTATTGTATGACTGGAACTTACACTTCTTAATATAAGAAAAGCCAGCATGTTTCATGCATATGTTATATTGTATTCCATGCCATCTGGTTTGATCTAAATGATATATGTATTGGTTTTCTTATGCATGCATGTATAGCTATGTATGTATGTATGTATGAATATTTCTAGAATGTGTTGTCGATTTAACCATCACTTTGGATTTCTTGCTAACTTCCTTCCATGTTGTGATGCATCTTCGCTCGTGTTTTCCCTTCTTAATTGTGTGTTATCATAGGTTTCCAAGGGGTGCACTCATATCAACCCTCATGTGTTAGAACCTCTGATGCACCTTGCTTGGATTGTTGGAGTTATCACACCCTTTCTACCAACGGAGACATCTTACTTGCCTCTATGCAAAATCGCAAACAAGGAATTACCATATGACCCACTACTAGGACTCGTACACCAAATAGTTTGAGGTCTAATTGGGACTTCTAACTGGGGAGATCCCCTTACATGTTGGTGGGTCCAACACCACCAACATTTTGGCACTAGAAGGAGGGCTGGATGATAAGATGAGTCCTCACATTAGTTTTGAATTTCTACATATCTATCATGACTAACTACTGAGTTGCTCTTCTAGAGTGTATGTCTTAGGGAAATTATTTCATTATGTCGGAAAAGCTCTCGCATAACTTGTCTCATAAAACATATGATGATGGAGGCCATGTAGCCTTGACTAGGAATGCAATCAACATTTTAGGCTCATGAGAAAGGCATGGAATCTTTCAAGAATACATGACCTGTGCGTTGTTCGTATACATGATTCAAGGGCTCCCAATGTACTGGTGTGCCACACTTCCTGGAAAATCTATTCATTCTCTTTCTCATCTAGTTGTAGAGATAGACTTTGCTTTCAATCATTTTAACTATAAAGCACTCAACAAAGAAATTATGGAATTACGAAAAGCACCTGATGAATCTGTTGAACGGTTTTACACATGCTTTTGTAATATTGCATACCAATTCCATGAAGATGATATTGATTGGGAATTTATTGATGGAATATTTGAGTATCTTCTTTGCATATCTGAACCCTACTCAGCACACTTCAATGATGGAGCTGCACAATCATGGGCAGGCATAGTTGCTATCATACACATCTTTTGAAATGTCACATCCTCCCACCCCACCTGCTCTTGATATCTATGTAGATTTGACTCACAAGTTTTTTGTTGTCATGTCGATTCATTCCCTCAACCTTTATCCATGCATTCTATTGATCCTCTAGATTGTACTATCTTGGTCTCTTCCATTCCTGACTCCTCACCTGTTGTGAATGAGGATCAAGGTGTACATAGAGTTGGTGATGTGCATCCAACCTACACCATAATTCATGATGAGTGTGTGCGAGAATCTAAGGAAGAACCCACAGTCAATGATGACTCCCTTCCAACCATGCCTCATCCACTTTATCCTAATGCCCCTTACGATTCTCTTGCTAGATATTTCCCCTGTGAAAACTCATTTCTGAATGTTTCTACTTCCGATCATTCACAGGACATGTCAGATGTCAGTCTTCCATTACGTTGCGAAGAGGACACATCCTTTGAAAATCTATCCAATCTATCATCTTTCATTTCTGAAAACACAGAGGGTGAACATCTTTGCTTCTCATCTACCCCTCTGCCTGATTCATTGAATCATGAGGATGTTGATAAACATCCTGAATTTTCTGATCTTGGTTATCGTGATCCCTCTACTTCCTCATACAATCATGATGTTGATTCAACCATTGTTAATCTATCTAGAACACTGGTCTATGATGATCTATCTGTCAACAAATTTGAAACCCTGTAGGCTATCGAGGTGCTTAAGCCTGAGCTGATGGTTATGTCAGGCCCTTGCTGTCTTGGGGCTGGTTTCACTTCTTCTCAGGAAATTGTTGAAACACTCAAGGCTCCTCATCACACTCTGTTTTTCATTAGAGATCAACCAAACACCCAAATTTTGCTTCCTCCACTCGAACTACATGATCCCATCACTCATGCATTGGAGGAATATTACACAACAAGAACACATGCACATTGTAAGTGGTATACATCTCTCACGTTTTCTTTCATGCAACAATAAAGAGAATGCATACAATCAACATCTGCATCTAGTGTAATAGAACACCATGGCATCTCCAAAGAGTGCATGTCACACGATTTCACTCATCTTTGTTCTATGGTTTCTTGTAAGCTCGGAGTGTGTCTTTCTTCATCATTATATCTTTCATTCTTGTTGGATTGCTCAACTGTGATGTTCGCAAGCCACACCTTCATCAACATGGGTAAACCAATGTGTCAGTGGCTGCATTGGAAGTATCACTTCACTTGAGATGGCCCATGCACCGTTAGCTTAGCAGTAGGAGTAGTGTTTGCTTTCAGTTTGCTTGCTTGCATGTTTGCTTTCTTATTTTCTTACTTGCTTTTCTTTTTCTTTTTCTTTTGATTCTTCTGTTCTTTATTGTTTGTTCACTTGTTTTGTTCATATACTAGTTTCGCATGAAACCATGTATGACTCTTGAAACAAGCTAGGTAAAGTACAAGAGGACTTGTACAACTATCAACATTTGGTTATTTTTTGTTCACTCTCTTATGTAAGAACTTGTTGTCTTCAGTCCATGATACATCAATAGAAAATATGTTTTTTTCGAAGTAAACCTTGGTGAAAACACAATGCTTGCACACTAACTAGTATCACCTACTCTAGTTGGTTGTTTTTGGGTTAACCCTTGTCAGTCTAGTCAAGTAGAGAAAGACGATGGGGAAAACCTTAATAGGAACCTCACAGGTGTAGTAAAATCCTTCTCTGTAGGAACAACCTCTTCTACTCTCAATAAGTGAGGATCCCTCTTTCGCCTCTCAAATGAATAAGTGTTATGCACAGTTATGAAAAAATGAAAAATGAAAATGTTAAAAAAGTTAAAAAAAAAAAGTTAAAATAAATAAGGTGAAAGAAGAGAAAGGCTTCCTACACTTAGAGGTGATGCAAGTAACTCTGCCAGGGTATTGACTAGGCTTTCTTGCAGTGGAACCATGCTTGTGTTCCTATGTGACTTCACCAAGGTACTCGCCAAGCCTGTTCATATCGGAGCAACAATAGAGATGAAACTAAGACTTTGACAACTATAATGCTTGGTAACCAATATACCCCTCAACCCCAATTGAGACAACTCTATTGACTTGGCTTGGAATGTGTGTCAATTGATTAAGAGCTTAGCAGATGCTACATCTTACAATTAAGAAAGTGTGGAATCCAAGACAAATTGAGAACTTAACAATACTTCTAGAGGTGTTAGAATTTCTTTTCACTAGCAAGGTCCATTTAGAGAGCTGGAGTTCTACCAACGTGTTGCTAAGTGTTGTAGTGCCTACAAGAAAGCTCCAAAAATTTTCCTTAGCTTCATTTTAGAGCCTCCCTACCAACCTTTCACAACAACATGTCTTTCTTCGTCAAGTACACAAGCTTTATTGATTCTATTGCAGAATGACGACCTATCCATTAGAGCTTGTTGCATTCTGATCATAAGTTATTCCTCTAGATTTTGGTCTAGTTGCGGGCTAAGCAGCTCCCTCGAGAGATTGCGCAATTATGGAGGGAAACCAGCCTTTCCTCCAAAAATTATGCAATTCTGTCTAGCAGCCTGCTAGGCTCCAGAATTGCGCAGTTCTGCCAGTCAGGCTTCATCAAGAAAATTGTGTAATTCCTCCCAATAATGCTGCTCTACTAGCAATTGCGCAATCCTGGTCAACAATCAGCTGCTATGCCCAAAAATTGCACAAATCTCCTAGGTAGCTAGCCCATCTACCTTCCAAAAATGCTCATTTTCTCTCAATATTTGAGCAGGCTCTTACACGTGCAGTTGTGTTGACTGGTTCCCTTTGGGACCGAGAAAAACTAATTTGCATGCATGGGTTTCTCCTCCCCAGGTAGAATGAAAAAGCATCCCTTGTTTTAGGGATCTATTTTTAGCAATCGGGGGTTACATGCAAGGATCGTTTCAGAAACCTCCCGCCAAGTGTCCCTTTTCCTATGTTAGGTAAACTTGACTTAGGATAGAGTCAAAGTTGACCAGGTTAAACAGTGATGGTTTTGGGGCACATGGTATTGCACACCCGTAGTATTGTTCTTGTGGTATTATATGTAATTGAGCTTATAAAAAGTCTAGAAGGACTTCATTGTAATGGAAGACCTAGAGGTGTGCGGCGAAGGCTCACTTGGTCGGATTGGCCAGGGTTTTGGCCAATGCTAATAAGATCTTATTAGGTTGGGTATTCCCTAGATTTGGGGTTTTCTCGGATAAACATTTGTGTTTATGTGTTTATGGTTGTTGTTGGTTATTTTTATATTTATTCCTCTCAGTAATTATTAATGTTATGCAGTAAATTTCTTAGCAACTAGTATCAGAGCCAGATATTGGCTTCAAAGGGATTCTTTGATGCCAGGGGTTTATAGTGCCTGATGAGATCAATGCAACCTTTTTACAGATTTGGGTCTGGAAAATAATGGTGCAACAATTGTACGTAGAAGAACCTTGAGGAGAATGTATGGAAGATAGTGTCGTAATTGCCAAGGATCACAGTGCATTTGTGATATTTACCACCATGAGGCCACTGGTGCTGGAATCTATGAGTTTCTCATCAGGTTCATAGTTCGAGCGGTTTGATAGAATTTTTTGAGAAAATCAAATTGAGAGAGGATGGATCAGAATCGCAGCAGCAATAAATGGAAAAAAGAAAACAAAAGAATTTAATGAGGTCAAAATTATTGCATTGAAATGGGCATACTACTGTAAGACCTGGTAAGGCATGTGTACCCCTTAGTGATCATCGGTAAAGTCTGGGTTAGACCTAGGTGATAGGGGTGATGCTGGGTTAACAATACCCTGGGTAAAAAACTCTAAGGGGGGTAAGAGCTAGAGTGAGCAGGATTGTCTCACTTAGCAGGTTTGGCTGGAGCTAGTCAAGGAACCCCAAGTCAAGTTTAAGGGGGGAATTGGTATTGGAGCCGAAGGTCTATTTGGCTGATAAAATCACACAAAACAAGGGTTCCTTGTTTGAGTGGGAGCAATGGCGAAAGATGGTAAGTTTAGGGTCGAGAAATTTAACGACCAAAGTTCTCATTGTGGAAGATGTGGATGGAAGATTATTTGTATCAGAAAGATCTATACCTACCATTGGGTGGAAAAACAAAGATGTTGATGGGTATGACAGATGAAAAATGGAACCTTCTCAATAGAAAGGCACTTAGAACAATACGGTTGTGCCTCGCAGTGTCAGTCGCCTTCAACATTTCAAAGGAAACAACGACATATGGTTTCATTAAGGCGTTGGAGAAACTATATGAAAAACCCTCGGCCTCAAACAAGGTATTTCTTATGAAACAATTATTTAATATGAAGATGTCGAAAGGTGGATCTGTTGCAGACCATTTAAATGATTTTAATACTGTTACAAGTCAGTTATGTTCTGTAGGGGTAAACTTTGATGATGAAGTTAGAGCCTTGTTATTCTTGTGCTCATTACCAGAAAGTTGGAATGGTTTATAATGGCCATTAGTAACTCTGTGTCTGGATCTAGTACTTTAAATTTTGATGATGTTTTTGGTGTTATCCTTAGTGAGGAAATGGGATGGAAAAGCTTCAGTGAGACATCGGGTAATGCTTTGAGTGAAAAGTCTAGGGGAAGAAAATGGAAAGAGGAAAGAGCTCAGGATATTGCAATAAATCAAGTAAAGTCAGATCCAAGTCCAGATCAGGGATAGTGTGCTAGAAATGTAGAAATAAAGGACACCTAAAGAAAGACTGTAGATCTCGGAAGGGAAAGCAAGGAGATGCACAACAAGAAAATAATCATGAAGAAAATGTGACAGGTGAGGTGTTACAAGATGCTTTGATTCTTTCTTTCAAAAATATTACTAATTCCTGGGTGGTAGATTTAGGGGCCTCATTCCATGCCACACCTGATAAGAAATACTTTCATGAGTATGTTCAAGGAGATTTTGGACAAGTTCGTTTGGGTGATGATAAACCCTGTAAAATTGTTGGAATGGGTAAGGTTCTTGTAAAATAGCAGAATGGAAACCAATGGCTACTAAAGGAGGTAAGGCATGTTCCAGATCTAAAGAAAAATCTGATTTCAACAGGGCAGTTAGGCGGTGAAGGTTGTGTGACAACTTTCACAGATAAAGCTTGGAAGGTCACCAAAGGAGCCCTGGTAATAGCAAAAGGCGAAAAGGTTGGTACATTGTATTTATGCAATGGTATTTCTAACTCTGTTAATGCTTTAACTTCCAAAGGAGCAGATGCAGCATTATGGCATCATAGGCTTGGACACATGAGTGAAAAAGGGATGAAGATTCTTCACTCAAGGAATTTGTTGCCGGGTTTGAAGAATGTTGATTTTGACTTCTGTGAGAATTGCATTTATGGAAAACAGAAGAGAGTCAGATTTCTCAGAGTTGGGAAAGAAAAGAAGAATGAAAAATTGGAGCTTGTGCATACAGATGTATTGGGACCTGCTCAGGTATCATCTCTCGGTGGCTCTCGTTATTATGTTACTTTTATTGATGATGCAACTAGAAAAACTTGGATTTATTGTATTAAGAATAAATATGATGTATTTGATATTTTCAAGAAATGGAAAGCTTTGGTTGAGATTGAGACAGGAAAGAAATTGAAATGTCTTAGATCAGACAATGGAAGTGAATATTGCAACAAAGAGCTTGATAGGTACTGTTCAAAGCATAGAATTCGTAAAGAGAAGACAGTTCCAAGAACACCACAAGAAAATGGTGTGTTATAAAGGATGAACAGAACAATCATGGAGCGTGCAAGGTGCATGAGATTGCATGCAGGATTGCCTTTACAGTTTTGGGCAGATGATGTAGATACTGTTGTTTATCTAATAAATAGAGGGCCTTCAAGTTCCTTGGATGGTGGTGTTCCAGAGGAAGCATGGATAGGTAAAAAAGTAAATTACTCTTTTTTAAAGCCTTTTGGTTGTGAGGCCTTTGTCGATATTGATAAAGAAAATAGAACAAAGCTTGAGGCAAAGTCAAAGACATGTACCTTTATTAAATATGGTGTTAATGATTTTGGTTATCGATTATATGATTACAAAAATCACAAAACATTAGGAGCAGAGATGTAATATTCAATGAAAAGGTCTTGTATAAGGATCAGTTACAGGAAAAGAAACAAGAAAAGGAAAATAAGGAATACGCAGTTCTTGATGAAATCACTGAAAAGTAAAGGTGCCTGAAAATAATAATAATCAGCAACCACAACAACAGCAACAGGCACCCCAAACACCTGAAAGTGGTGTTGGAAGATCTACCAGGATAAGTAGACCCCCTGAACGATACTCTCCTTCGTTATATTATTTATTGTTGACTGATTCCGGTGAACCCGAACATTATGAAGAAGCAATGCAAGTTGAAAGCAGGAAGAAGTGGGAGGTAGCCATGGAAGAAGAGATAGACTCCTTAATGCATAACCAAACTTGGACTTAGTCAGGTTTCCTGCAGGAAAAACTACATTGAAGAATAAATGGGTTTACAAGCTGAAGGAAGAAGATGGAGGAAAACAGAGGTACAAAGCTAGACTTGTGGTGAAGGGGTTTGCATAGAAGAAAGGTATTGATTTTGATGAAATATTTTCTCATGTTGTTAAAATGACTTCAATCAGAACTATTTTAAGTCTAGTAACAGCTGAAGTTTTGCATCTTGAGCAGTTAGATGTAAAGATAGCCTTTCTCCATGGGGATTTGGAGGAAGAGATATATATGCAACAGCCACAAGGATATGAGGTGAAAGGAAAGGAGAAGCTAGTGTGCAAGTTGAAGAAGAGCTTGTATGGCTTAAAATAGGCTCCAAGGCAGTGGTATCTAAAATTTGACAAGTTTATGTCTGAACAAGTTTATACTAGATGTCACTCTGATCATTGTGTTTATCTGAAAAAGCAAAATGATGGCAGCTATATTATATTGTTATTATATGTAGATGACATGCTTGTTGCAGGGTATAACATGCAGGAAATAAATGTGCTCAAAAGAAAATTGGCAAATTCATTTGCAATGAAGGATTTAGGAGCTGCAAAACAAATCATTGGTATGAGAATCACCAGAGACAGGAAGAATCACAAATTAACATTGTCTCAGAATGAGTACATACAAAAGGTGTTGAAAATATTTAATATGCACAATGCAAAACCAGTTAGTACACTTTTTGATATCCATTTCAAACTTAGTAAGAAATGTGCCCAAAGACCCAAGAAGACATGGATTATATGTCTAAAGCTCCATATGCATCCGTAGTTGGAAGTTTAATGTATGAAATGGTCTGCACAAGGCTTGATATTGCACATGCAGTGGGAGTTGTAAGCAGGTACATGAACAATCCAGGAAATGAACATTGGATGGCAATGAAATGGATTCTCAGATATTTGAAAGGTACCACAAATCAAGCATTATGCTTTGGTGGTTCAAACATTTCTCTACAGGGATATGTTGATGCAGATATGGCAGGTGACAGAGATAACAGGAAGAGCACTACATGATATGTATTTATTGTTGGTGGAACAGCTGTCAGTTGGGTTTCAAAAATCCAAAGTGTTGTTGCACTTTCAACAACAAAGGCAGAGTATGTTGCTGCTACAGAGGCTAGTAAAGAAATGATTTGGTTACAAAGGTTTATGTGTGAAGTGGGTAAGGAGCATGATATGGGCACGTTATATAGTGATAGCCAAAGTTTCATTCATCTTGCGAAGAACTCAGCATTTCACTCCAGGACTAAGCACATACAACTCAAGTACCATTTCATATGATCAATGTTGGAAGATGGAGAGTTAAAGCTGCAAAATATACACACTAGCCAGAATCTTGCAGATATGCTAACAAAAGTTGTAACCAGGGAGAAATTGAGAATATGCTCAATTTCAATTGGTCTTCAAGGATGACGATGAAGATGAGAAACAGCTAGGTCCAAAGAGGAGTCATTGTCCAGTGAATGAAGTAGCGGTGGAGTTGCTACAATCGTTCTCCAAGTGGGAGATTGTTGTGTGTGGAGCATGATTGTTCAAAGGTCTTTGTTTTCAGTCGGATGTATACCCCAGGAAGTTTGTACACCCCTCCACGCAAGGGGGTGAGGAGGGACTTGTCCCCCTCGTAGTGATCCGGGGGGGCTGATCCCCCCTGGCTGGTGGGTCTGAGGGCCAGCGGTCCCCTGGCGGGGGCTCGGAGGCAGCGCCCCCAAAGCTAAAAACAGATGTAAAATTGCCTTGTAAAAGTATAGTAATTTCTAGTCAACCTGGGTCGTTCATTAGGGGGATAATCTGACGGTAGAACTTATGTTTAGTTTAGGGTTTTTTTCCCTAGAAGGCAACCCCTCTCTTTATATGAGGGCATTGTATTGAGTCTGTGTAATGTATGTGTATTCTTCGAGCGAGAAGCAAAGAGGTGAGACTATGAGAGAAAACAGAGGATATTACATCGGATTTACTGTAGGTTGTGTCTCTTCATTTTGCTGGATAATAGAAAGGAAAGGTTGGTTGTTCAGGGTGGACGTAGCCCAAACTGGGTGAACCACGTATATCTATGTCTCTCTTGTTTATGCATTTTATGTGTGTATATTTCTGCAACATTTATTTGTTCCATTGCTCCATAATATATAATTTTCTAACACAGACTGAGTTGTAGATCAGAAAGTAGAATTAAAAGATAAAATTGAACACAACAAAGGAAAAAAAATATTAATTCATGCAAGATAAAGATGACTAAAGTCAAATCCAAAAATAACAATGCAAAAATATATAAAACTAGGCCTAAACAAGTAGGCTGACATATCATAATTTAAGCAGCAGATTAATTGTGTAAGCATTAGTGTGTTGTGTGAATACAACAGTGGTGAGAAGCAGAAAGTGACTACAAGTGTTGAGGTGTTGATGTTATTGGCATGGTGTTTTAATCAGCAACCATAAATTGCTGAAGTTAATGGTGAGGGTTTCAGCAACCAAATATTGTTGTTGTGTTGTTGGTGTATGTTTTGGGTGATGGTAATTAGTTCAACAACCAAATATTACTGGGGTGTTCCATGTTGTGTTCAACAATCATAAATTTTTGAAGGTGAAGGTGAAAGTGAAGGTGTTGATGACTAAGGTGGACAATTATTCTTGAAAGTAGGGAAGGCCTATTGATCTAAGTTTGAAAATGGATTAAAGATGGATCATTAAGGCTAGCAAGTAGTAGCTTGTAGAACAAGGGTAGCATCTCCTTCTAGTGGGTGCTAGAAAATCTTCAGGGGCAAGTGTCCCTTCTAATGGATGATAGTAACAATTAGGGGAAAGAGCCCCTTCTAGTGGGTACTATTAAATGAGTAGGGGCAGAAATACCTTCTAGTGGAATATGATAAATGAGCAAGGATTGAAGTGTTTTTTAGTAAGAGTTGATAAACCTATAAGTGGTAGCTTGTGGGCCCATAATGTAATCAAGTTGAAGCTTGAAATAAAAATTGGTGTCTTATGATTATTTTTTCTCTTGTGCATGTGTTTTTATGTTTATATGATTATTTTGTGGAGCTTGTGAATAAATTACTAAGGTGTTTGAAAAGTAAAATTTGTGAAAAACGTATAATTTGGCCACACTATTGATTCACCTACCCAACCCCCCCCCCCCCCAGTAGTGTTATGGTTTCCATTGTTTCTAACAAATATAAGTTGAAAAAGTATTTTTTTTTTCTCCCCCCAAAATTTGATAAGGTAATATTATCCTATTTGATTATTTCCACTATTGTTTGATAATATTCCTTAGGAGGCCCATTTTAGACCTCAAAAGTTCTCTAATGATCTACTGGTGGGTACACTTTTATGCTCTTTGCATTTGAATTTTAGGTTTTATACTATTTTCTACATTCAAGAGTGCGATTTCTGTATTTTCTCTCTTATGGAGTGTGGATTTAACTTCCTTATTTCTCTGGTGAGAAAGTTAATGTTTTTCATCAACATAAATTTATAGTTGTTGGTCTTGAGTCACTATTTTGGTAGGTCCACTCATTTTTTACGCTTTCCTATGTTTTTATGGATGATTTTTAGTCAATGGGGGTGATTCTTATTAATTAGACAATATTGGGTTCTACTTGTTCTTAGATTTTAAAGTGCTTAACATTTGTTGCTTTGAGTCCTAGTTAATTCGCTCAATTGTAGTACCATCAAATTGTCTTGAATTTGGTTTTTGTTGGTGGCATTATGCATTCAAGGTTTGGTAACAACCTCTTTGGGTTATGTCTATACGTAAGGAAGTTTCATTGTTTTTTATGGTTTTGTGGAATCTAGTGTTTCACGTTTTTGGGTTGTGGTGAGTTTGAGAATTTTCTGGAATTTTCTCTTGTAGTGTGGCAATTGGGTGACAATTTAGTAGTCTTTAGGTTGAGAGCTCACAGTTTTGTGTCTTGTCCTTATTCTTACTTTATAGGTAGAGGTTATTTATGTTGGAATGTAAAGAGGCAGGGGACTACCCTTATAATTCAGATTCTAAGTTGTGGGAGAAGATATAAAATGGGTTCGTAATCCTAGTATATTCGTGAAAAGGTAGCTTCACTTTCTGAATTTTTTGGCTTTAGATCAACAAATGGCTACCCTATTATGAATGGTTTTCAGAAATAAGAAAGTGGAGAATTACAATGTATTCTCCACATTGGAGGACATTAAATGCATTCTTCACAACCAAAGGTTTTTCTTCGATAATCTGGATTCTCATTTGGCCCATGTAGAAGGCCTTTTAGTGAGTCATTCTACCTCTATTGATCTCATAGATCCTCCTAATGATAGCTCTCAAGTGAAAAATACAATATCCTTTGATCATGACTAGAGATGGAGGGATTTAATGTTTTTTTATCATCAATTTTGGCATGTTTTCTTTTAGGCATGATCTCTTCATGGAGTTCCTCATTATATTTTGGCTCAAAAATACATTGCTCTAGAATATATTAATTGTTGACAATATTTCTTACAATGGGAAGAGCTATCTAATTTCTCGCTCAATTGTTTTGGATATCAAAATGGTTTAGCTGGTGTTATTGATACTCTTCTTCAAGAATTATGTCCAACTTTGTTCTGGACCAGCCACCAACAAGCTCCCCCAAACAGGTATATAAATATTCATTCATCACTAAAATAAGCATGAGTTGGCTTTGGGTTTCGTATGTATAAATTGGCACCTTTATTAGGTCTTTTCATGGACAAGACGGCCCTCCTTATCATCAAATATAGTTAAGCCATTCTATTCCCCAATGCTATAGATGCTTTGTTGTTGATATGATCATGATTGAGCAGGGAAAATATCTCCTTCAAATTTTATTTTCAAACATGTCAAAGTAAGGTCTTTGTAAGCTGAAGATCATGTCACATTATTTAGGGTAGGGGATGATAGTATGTAATTCAATGTCACTTTTGAATTATGATGAGAATGAGTTTTGCATGGCTGAACAATTTATGAATCCTCTTCAACAATACAGATCTTTGAATCACGGTCTACTAAACCATATGCGCAATATTAGTTAAACATGTGTATATATGTTAATATAAACAGTATTAGATAATCATATTTCTTAATTTTTTGTGATGGCATTCAACAATACTTTAGTTATTTTATTTTTGTGATAAAAATTTTGTCTTTATTATTTTTTAGTTTAATTAAGATATTTTAAGCTATCCCTTGTTATATTAAAAACATATTTTATTAAATTTAGTGATGTGGGAGGTTGATCAAACTAAGGTGGTAGTCTTCCTTTTTAAATTGTGTTTAGTCTAGTTGTGCTTATTTCATATCCCATGCGAGAGGAGGAGCCTTAGGAATGTGGTGAAGAGTCACATATTGGTGCAATCTGCGATATTGCTATGGATTTCTACAAAGGAAACTTTGGCCACAAGAACAAGATCATTGCACTTTGACCAACGGTGGATAGTGATATCATGAAAGTTACTTGCGCAATGTTTAACCACCCTTATGGAGTCGATAAGGAATATAATTCCTTGATCTATAAAAGTTCGGGTCTAATTTTGAAGTTAAATTCTGAGCACTTAATGACACGATATTTGTTGGATAACGGAGGCCATCAAATCCTACGGCTTGAGGGTCTTCAACTCGCACATGGGTTAAAAACAGCTCAACCCCCTCGTAGTTGATTGTGATGTAAGACATTGAATATGATATTGATGGCTAGGAGTGAGTGTGGGGCTTCAACCACGACCAAGAAATTCGGTACTCTCCTACCCCCGCAATTGACAAATCACCATCGATCTACCAGATCTGTCGATATGATGATAAAGATCTATTCATCCACCCTTATTTTTCTACCATTAATACTAAATGACTGTGATTAACACATAAACACTAAGATTTACAATTAAAGTATGAAAACAAAGAAAATACCCGATTAAGTTTCAGATCACAGATTCATAGAGGTAAACGGGAGTCTTCACCAAGATTAACACATAGTTGCACACTGAATCAATTTCTTCAATATAATAGTAGTTATAGATTCTTGGCCCTCTTGACTTAATTACAACAATTTATCTAACCTTTGTCTCCATCTCAAAACCCTATCTATCACTCAACTCTCACCTCTCACTCAATTCTCAATCATCTCAACTAATCCCTTTCCATTACATTTTTTTCTCTTTTATGATTCAAATCCTATTCTAACTATACTAGCAACTCGATCTCTATTTTAATCAATCTAACAATCAAATCTCTCTTTTTAAGCTCTATTACACACCTAAGCTAACAACTTAGCCCTTAGTATAAAATAAGACAATTTTCTAATTATTACAATAATGAAGTAAAGATCATTTTTGAGAGATCCAACCCTCTCTACCAAAACTGACTTTTGACCACTCAGGTCAGTGAAATTCAACTCATTTAGCCACAACATGTGAACAAACCATCACATTGCTAGCTAAGTCTAGATGCTTCTGCATCAGACTCCCAAGGAAGAATAGAATCAACCCTCAAAATTTCAGGGTTTACTCCATACTTCTGCAACTCTGTTGTTGTCAACCAACTAGCACCCTCCACCGATTGTCCTTTCCATTTGACTAGATATTGAAAATAAACTTATCATCTAGTTCTTTTGGATACTCTTTTCTCCAAAATAGCTTCCACCTCTTTCTTAACTGTCTTTCGCATTTGTTCTTCCCAGTTCAAATTTTTAACTTCATCTTCTGTAGTTTCCTCCTGTAGCTCTGTCTCTGTCTTTTTGTATGGATACAAATCTGTAACATTAAAGATAAGTGATATTCCAATCCCTTCTGGCAATTCAATTTCATAAGCATTAGTTGAAAACTTTCTTACAATTCTACATGGTCCTATCTTTTTCATTTTTAGTTTATTGTAATTCTTAGCAGGAAATCTTTCTTTTCTCAAATACACCATCACTAAATCTCCCACTTGGAATTCTTTCTCTCGTCTTTTCATATCTACCCTCTGTTTGTATTTTCTACTGCTTTCCTACAATCTACCTTTGACATCTTCTTGTAGTCTCTGCATATGCTCTGCAAACTCTTCAACTTTCTCACTTCTTGTCTCCTGTTTACCCAAATTTCTGAGCTCATACACACCCCTTGGATTCATCCCAAAAACAATCTAAAATGGACTTATTCCAATTCTTTGGTTTGGAGTGTCATTATAAGCAAACTCGGCCTGAGCTAGTGCTAAGTCCCACTACTTAGGATTTTGATACACTAAACTTCTCAATATGTTTCCCAAGCTTATGTTTACCACTTTGGTCTATCCATCTGTTTGAGGATGGCATGCTGAACTAAAACTGAGGTTAGCACCTAGTTTCTTCCAAAGAGTTCTCCAGAAATTCCCTACAAACTTTGTATCTCTATCAGACACAATACTTATAGGAAATCCATGTAATCTTACAATTTCCGAAAAAATAAATAAAATAAATAAATAAATAAATAAAATAAATAAATAATAAATATATATATATATATATATATATATATATATATATTATATTAGCAATATGTGTTGCATCACTAGTCTTCTTACATACAATGAAATGTGCCATCTTGGAAAATCTATCTACCACAACATAAATGGAATCATTCCCCCTTTGATTTTTAGGTAACCCCAAAACAAAATCCATGCTAATTGCATCCCATGGTCGGTCTAGTATTGGAAATGGCCGGTACAATCCTATATTCTAACTTCTCCCTTTAGCATGCTGAAATATCCTTCACTTCTCAACAAATCTCTTAACATCAGTCTGCATCTTTGGCCAATAGTAAAAAGTATTTACTTGAGCAAAGGTTTTTCCTTGTCCAAAGTGACCAGATCATCCTCCACTGTGTTTCTCCTTTATTATGTTTTCCCTCATAGAACATTTGGGAATACACAACTTGTTGCCTTTAAACAATAAACCTCTTTGGATAATATAATCTAACCACTGACTTATGTTATGAACTATTGGATTTTGTATTGTTGTATAAATAACTTTGAAATCTGCATCATCTTTATACATTTCGACCATTTCTTCAAATCCTACAACACCAACTTTTAATTCTTACACAATGAAATTTACCCTACTCAAAGCATTAACAACTTTGTTCAACTTACCACTAGTGTGTTTTATCAAAAAAGTAAACCTCTGCAAAAACTCTACCCACTTGGCATGTTTCTAGTTCAATTTTGGTTGGTTGTTTATGAACTGTAATGCATGATTGTTAGAATACAATATAAACTCCTTTGGTAACAAGTAATGTCTCCATTTTTTTTAAGGCTTATACAATAGCATAAAATTATTTATCATAAGAAGAATACTTCTTAGATTCATTTAATTTATCACTGAAGTATGCTATTGGCCTATGTTCCTAACTCAAAACTTCTCCAATTGCAACTCCACTAGCATCTGTTTCAACTTGAAATACTTTTTCAAAATCAGGTAAAGCTAAAACTGGTTTCTCTATGATTTTCCTCTTCAGTAACTTAAAATTCATGTATGCTTATTCTGTCCACTTGAATGGTTTATTAGTCACCTTGATTGTTTTAAGAATTGGTGCACAAATATGACTAAAACCTCTGATAAATTTCCTATAAAAACTTGCAAGAACATGAAAACTTCTTACCTCAAATATATTCCTTGGAATAGGCCAGTTCCAACTTGCTTGGACTTTCACTGGATCCATTTTCAACCCTTCTTTAGAAACTACAAATCCCAAGTAAATTGATTCTTCTTTCATGAAACAAAATTTCTTCAGCTTTATCAGTAGTTTCTCTTTCTGCAGAGTTCTTAAACCCAACTTAAGAGGCTCTAGATGTTCTTCTTTACTTCTACTAAAAACTAGAATATCATCAAGATAAACAATAACAAACTTGCCTACATATTCCTTCAAGACTTCATTCATCAATCTCATGAACGTGTTAGGTGAATTAGTGAGTCCAGAAGGCATCACTAACCACTCATACAACCCACTGTTTGTTTTAAATGCAGTCTTACATACATCTCCTTCTCTAATTCTTATTTGATGATATCCAGTCTTCATATCTATTTTATTAAAATACTTTGACCCACTCAAACAATCCATCAAGTCATCCATGCATGGTAAAGGAAACATATACCTGATAGTGATCTTGTTTATGGCTATAGAATCTATACACATATGCCATTCATCTCCTTCCTTTGGACTAAGTACTGTTGGTAGAGCACATGGACTGAGACTCTCTCTAATTAGTCCCTTATCCATCAGTTCTTGCACTTTTTTTCCAACTTCTGCATTCTCTTGAGAAGTTAATATGTATGCTTCTTTGTTTGGCAAACTTGCTCCTGGTATTAGATCAATATGATGACTAATACTCCTGATTGGTGGCAATGCATTTGGAAACTCATCCACAATAATATCAGCAAAATTATTCAACAGAGTTTTGATTTCTTCAGGTAAATCATCTATGTTTGTGGAAGTCAAAATTACCTTAGGTCTCCTTATGACAACAAAATGCATTTCTTCACCTTTTCCAACCTCTTTCAATAGCTCCTTTCCACTCATCAGCATAACATTGTTTCCAGGTGCTCCTCTGTCAGCTTCATCCTTTAATGGAAGCAGTGTATGTTGATTTCCATCCTTCTCTAGAGTATAAATATTTTTTCTACCATCATGAACAGCTTTCCAATAAAACTGCCAAGGACTTTCCAACAATACATGGCATACATCCATTGGCATTACATCACACAGTATCACATCTTTATAAGTACCAATATGTATCTCTACCTTGCATTGTTCTATCACAATAATCTGATGTCCTTTCTACAACCATGACACTTTGTAAGGAGTAGGGTGTGTTGTCTTCACTAATCCTAGCTTGTCCACCATATGTGAAGAAACAAGGTTATCAGTTCTTCCACTGTCAATTATCACTTTAAAACATTTACCTTTGGATTTGCATGTAGTTCTAAATAAACTCTTCCTCTAAGCTGGTTCTCCAGTCTCTTTCTCTACTTTAAGCAATGCCCATTTCAACAACAGGGATTCTCCTACTTCAGGGGATTCTTCCTTTTCTATAATTTGAAGTGTCTCTTGCTTTGCCTCAACCACATTCACATTTCTCTAACTTGTTGTTCTATTATGAGGACAGTCCCATGATCCATGTCCCCATTCTCCACGTGTAACACCAAATATTTCTTCCTCGACCTCTTCCTCTGGGTGAAAATCTTCCTCTATTAAAATCTCCCCTCTATCGTGGTCTGCTACTTGAACTTCCTACTTCATTCTGATGTTGTTGAAACCTTGGTCTGGTAGTTCCTCTACCTCTTACTGAACTTTTCCCTTTATTCTTCTGATTTTGTTTTCTCAACATTTTCTCTTCTGCCTTCAAACCTGCTTGATAGGCATCTTTAATGGTCTTCAAACTCAGCAAGCTAATCTCATCCTATATGTCATATCTTAAGCCATTGATATATCTAGCTACCTTCTCCATGTCATCCTCGGCATGTCCTTCTCTAATACTCAATCTATAAAACTCTTATGTGTATTCTTTAACAAACATTCCTTTTTGCATTAAATTCTGTAATTGTTTGAAAATATTTAACTAATAATATTTGGCATAAATTTAGCTTTCATTTTACTCACTATTTTGTCCCATTGCTTGATCTTGGATTTCTTTTTCTTGTTCTGGATGTTTGTAGTTCATTCCACCAAATAGATGCATGACCCTTCAATCTGGTAACTGCAAATTTCACCTTATTTTTGTTGTCAACCTCCTCATATTCAAAATATTTGTCCAATGAATTGATCTAATCCATTATCTCTTATGCATTGAGAGTCTCTTCATACACAGGAATTTCCACCTTTGTTTTTCGACCTACTTTAGCCAACATCTTGATAACTTTGGTAGTTTCATTTTTCTCCTCTTCTTCTTCCTCAAAAGATTCTTCTACAGCACTAGAAACTCCTTCATCAGGTGTTCTCCTCTGAGCAGTCTCCATTGTGTCCATCCTTGTATGCAGACTCCTAATCTCCTCCAGCAGAAATCCATTTTGCTTCAAGTATTCCTCGACCTATGCCAGCTCCCCTCCTCGGCGGCATGTTTACTGTAATCAACTCAATCTTTGTGCTCTGATACCAAAAAATGACGCAAGAGGTTGATCAAACTAAGGTGGTAGTCTTCCTTTTTAGATTGTGTTCAGTCTGGTTGTGCTTATCGCATATCGCATGCGAGAGGAGGAGTCTTAGGAATGCAGTGAAGAGTCACATGTTGGTGCGATCTGCGATATTGTGATGTCTTTCTGTGAAGGAAACTTCGGCCATAGGAATGAGATCATTGCACTTTGATCAACGGTGGATAGTGATATCGGGCAAGCTACTTGCGCAATGTTTAACTGCCCTTACGGAGCCGATAAGGAATATAATTCCTTGATCTATAAAAGTTTGAGTCCGATTTTGAAGTTAAATTTTGAGCACTTGATGACCCCATATTCGTTGGATAACATAGGCCATCAAATCCTATGGTTTGTGGGTCTTCAACTCGCACACGGGTTAAAAACAACTCAACCCCCCTGCAGTTGACTATGACATAAGATGTTGAATATGAGATCGATGGCTAGGAGTGAGTGTGGGGCTTCAACCACAATCAAGAAATTTTGTACTCTCCTACCCCCGCAGTTGACTGATCACCATCGATCTACCAGATCTATCGATATGATGATCTAGACTTATTCCTCTACCTTCTTCTTCCGCTATTAATACTAAATGACCGCAATTAACACATAAACACTAAGATTTACAATTAAAGTATGAAAACAAAGAAAATACTCGATTAGGTTTCAAAACGTAAATTCACAGAGGTAAACGAGAGTCTTCACCAAGATTAACACAAAGTTGCACACTGATGCTCTGTTGTTGATATGATCATGATTGAGCGAGGAAAATATCTCCTTCAAAATTTATTTTCAGAACTATCAAAGTAAGGTCTTCGTAAGTTAAGGATCATGTCACATGATTTAGGGCAGAGGATGATAGTATGTAATTCAATGTCACTTTTGAATTATGACGAGAATGAGATTTGCATGGCTGAAGAATTTATGAATCCTCTTCAACAATACAGATCTTTGAATCATGGTCTACTAAACCATATGTGCAATATTAGTTAAACATGTGTATATATGTCAATATAAACAATATTAGTTAATCATATTTCTTAATTTTTTGTGATGGCATTCAACAATACATTAGTTATTTTATTTTTGTGATAAAAATTTTGTCTTTATCATTTTTCAGTTTAATTAAGATATTTTAAGCTATCCCTTGTTATATTAAAAACATATTTTATTAAATTTAGTGATGCAGGAGGTTGATCAAACTAAGGTGGTAGTCTTCATTTTTAGATAGTGTTCAGTCTGGTTGTGGTTATCGCATATCGCATACAAGAGGAGGAGTCTTAGGAATGTGGTGAAGAGTCACATGTTGGTTTGATTTGCGATATTGCGATGGATTTCTGCAAAGGAAACTTCGGCCACAGGAATTAGATCATTGCACTTTGATCAGTGGTGGATAGTGATATCGGGCAAACTACTTGCGTAATGTTTAACAGCCCTTACAGAGCTGATAAGCAATACAATTCCTTGATCTATTAAATTTCAGGTCTGATTTTGAAGTTAAATTCCAAGCACTTGATGACTCGATATCCATTGGATAACAAAGGCCATGAAATCCTATGGCTTGCGGGTCTTCAACTCACATGCGGGTTAAAAATAGCTCAACCCGCACATCTGCCCTCTTCCCACCCCCGCAGTTGACTTTGACATAAGACATTGAATATGAGATTGACGGTTAGGAGTGAGTGTGGGGCTTCAACCACGATCAAGAAATTTCGTACTCTCCTACCCCCGCAATTGACTGATCACCGTCGATCTGCCAAATCTGTCGATTTGACAATCCAGATCTATTCCTTCGCCCTTCTTTTTCCGCCATTAATACTAAATGACCGCGATTAACACATAAACACTAATATTTACAATTAAAGTATGAAAACAAAGAAAATACCCGATTAAGTTTCAGAACGCAGATTCACAGAGGTAAATGAGAGTCTTCACCAAGATTAACACACAGTTGCACACTGAATCAATTTCTTCAATATAATAGTAGTTACAGAGTCTTAGCCCTCTCGGCTCAATAAAAGAAATTTATCTGACCTCTGTCTCAATCTCAAAACCCTATCTATCACTCAACTCTCACCTCTCACTCAATTCTCAATCATCTCAGCTAATCTCTTTCCATTACATTTTTTTCTCTTTTATGAGTCAAATCCTATTCTAACTGTACTAACAACTCGATCCCTATTTTAATCAATTTAACAATCAAATCTCTCTTTTTAAGCTCTATTACACACCTAAGCTACAACTTATCCCTTAGTCTAAAATATGACAATTTTTTAATTATTACAATAATAAAGTAAAGATCATTTTCAAGAGATCCAACCCTCTCTACCAAAACTGACTTTTTGATGCAGGAGCATCTGACCCTTTTCTTAGTCAAAGAAGAATCCAACGAAGGGCGAAGAGTACGTGGATAGCAAAGCTGAACCAAGGGGGAAAAATATGGAAAATTTGCTTTAAAATAGATTTAAAGCGGAAAAGATGTGATCGTTGCATTGAGATAAGCATGAATCGAGATCCTTACAAGGTCTTAGGGATTCATTGGAATCGTTGATTACGTGTAGGAGGAGATTTCGGATCTATTGTAATCCATGTTATTTCAAATCTTATATATGTAATGAGGCAGAGATCGAAAAGAGAGATATATATCTATAGTAATAGATAGGCATTTGGGAGTGAGTGAAATGTAGTCGAGCAAGCTTGTCTCTAAGGCTGGAATGCCTAGAATGTAAATTGTTCTGTATTTATATGAAACCCTGTTTTATTGTTGTATACGCCTGCGTATGTGATGGTTTTGTAGTTGAATAAACGTTGGTTAATGTATTGTTAAACCCAACGCAATGACTTAAAACGCCGCGGTGAATGGTGTCATGTGCATCGATAGCATTTGTAATTTTGAAAGTGAGCAGTGAGAACATAGCGTTCGTAGTTTTAAGAGAGGGAGCGGTGAAAGCGATGGCCTGTCTACACAATCACAGCTGCGCAGAGCACGATTGTAGCTCCGAATGGTCTCCTTACAAGCACATTGACATGCCCCATGTTTCTGTACTAAATGAATTTGTGGTCTTTAAATTCTGGAGCAACTAAAGTGGATTGAAGTGGCGTAGCAGAAGCATATGGGGAATGTGTCGTTGTAGCTTATTAAAACTTCACACATATATTATTTTTATATTGTTTATCTCCAATGCATGGATGTTCAATTTTAAAAGAGATCCACGGTTAAATATTTAATGGAGGAATTGTTTGCTGGAAAATGGTACCAGATTTGCGTGGGCCCATAACCCACAGGCGTTGGATCGAAATTTATGCATGAAAGGGGGGTTTTGGAAATACCCAAGATCACTTTTCATCAAGTGGTATCAGAGCAGGGAAAGTTTCCTGCGAGGAGAAGGATTCCAGAGAGAGAAGAAGAAGCAGGAGGTACAGTTGTTGAAGACTGGAGATTTTATGGTCTTACTGTCGTGCAGAGAGCGGCAGCAGAAGGTGAGATGATTTGCAGCAACCTAGAGCAAGGTGTGCTCAATTGGTTCCAGAGAAGAGAACCAAAAGGATGCCAAAAGACCGAGTGCAGAGGGCTTGGTGAGGTATCGTGTAACAGAGAAGACTGTTACTGCAGAGGTTGGTTGCAGCTCACAGAAGATCATGAAAGCAGTTCCACTGACGAAATACAGTGGGTAGAATTGCTGAGGACCAGGAGAAGTATATGACCAGGAGGTCATAATTTTTTTTTTTACCTCGGGAGTCTGATGCAGGAGCATCTGACCCTTTTCTTAGTCAAAGAAGAATCCAACAAAGGGCGAAGAGTACGTGGATAGCAAAGCTGAACCAAGGGGGAAAAATATGGAAAATTTGCTTTAAAACAGATTTAAAGCGGAAAAGATGTGATCGTTGCATTGAGATAAGCATGAATCGAGATCCTTACGAGGTCTTAGGGATTCATTGGAATCGTTGATTACGTGTAGGAGGAGATTTCGGATCTGTTGTAATCCATGCTATTTCAAATCTTATATATGTAATGAGGCAGAGATCGAAAAGAGAGATATATATCTATAGTAATAGATAGGCATTTGGGAGTGAGTGAAATGTAGTCGAGCAAGCTTGTCTCTAAGGCTGGAATGCCTAGAATGTAAATTGTTCTGTATTTATATGAAATCATGTTTTATTGTTGTATACGCCTGCGTATGTGATGGTTTTGTAGTTGAATAAGCGTTGGTTAATGTATTGTTAAACCCAACGCAATGACTTAAAACGCCGCGGTGAATGGTGTCATGTGCATCGATAGCATTTGTAATTTTGAAAGTGAGCAGTGAGAACATAGCGTTCGTAGTTTCAAGAGAGTGAGTGGTGAAAGCGATGGCCTGTCTACACAATCACAGCTGCGCAGAGCACGACTGTAGCTCCGAATGGTCTCCTTACAAGCACATTGACATGCCCCATGTTTCTGTACTAAATGAATTTGTGGTGTTTAAATTCTGGAGCAACTAAAGCAGATCGAAGTGGCGTAGCAGAAGCATATGGGGAATGTGTCGCTGTAGCTTATTAAAACTTCACACATATATTATTTTTATATTGTTTATCTCCAATGTATGGATGTTCAATTTTAAAAGAGATCCACGGTTAAATATTTAATGGAGGAATTGTTTGCTGGAAAATGGTACCAGACAGGAGTAATTTTAGGGGCGAATAATCGCCCAAAGGCGAAATTTAAGGCTTTTTATATTTTAATGGGGCGAATTTTTAATTAAAATAATATATTTTTTTTTATATAATTAGCCCTCATTTTATTTAAAAATTAATTTATTTTTTTATTTTCGCCCAGGCAGATAGGCTAACCGAAATCTGATTTTGTTAAAATCGCCCCATTTTGATATTTACTAAATCGATTTTTCTTAAAATCGCCCCATTTTGATATTTGCCCCTGGTTTCAGCCCACTGTTTTTATGAATTCCGGATTCATGGTATGGCTCCCGGCTCCCTATTTTCCTGAATTCATCGGGTATAAAATTGTTTTAAAATAGTTTGTTTTGTTTTAATCGTAGTTCAGCCATCTTAATTTTGTCATCTCATCAAGAAAAAGATAAAAGGTTCCATTACTATCCATCCACTTAGTTTTTCGTCTGCATTTTCAACAGAGCCGGGGATATTTTAATTTTAGACAGGATATCGTTAATAGAATGACAGGAGAAGGCGGCGGAACATGTAAGAAACGCAGCAGAGCGATCATCATATGTTGGGTTATATATTCAGCCAAGCGTGGTCTGCGGATAGATCATTTGTATGCCTTTCCAATATCATATTGCTGAATAGTAGCGGTGAGTGTTTTTCGACTATTTAAATTGTTTTTCACTCCGGCGTTCATTCGTACATAGTTCTGGTGTTTCAGATTTTCTATTATGCATTGAGTGTTAGGTTACATGGAACAGGAAAACATAGATAGGGTTTTGGAAGGGGTTTCCCCTCAGGCTTTGGTGCTGGAAACCTTGATGAGCAAGTCGGATTACCCCCCGCCTCCTCTTCCAGCGAAAGTGTGCGCGGTATCGTTAAAACCTTACGTGAAGCGGCTGAAAACGAAAACTTCAATCTCCATGCCGTTATCTAGCGTATACCTGAGCTTTTGGACGCCATCAAGGTAATGTCGATCGCTTTTTCTCATATCTATATTTTATTGTATTGACGCACCAAATTGAACACATTCCATTTCTTATTTTACCTCATATGCAGAAAGAGTCACAAAAGAAGATCTATTGGCCGACTTCAGCTGGCTCCTTGAAACTGAAAGACTTTCTGTTGGAGACAGTAAACAGTATTTGTTCCTTGGTGCGTATCAAACTTATATATTATTCTCAAATCTAAATTCATTTCAGATATATGTATAATTACTGACTAAATCTAGACTCTTCTGAGATTTGAGTGCTGTTCTGGATACTAATGCTAAATTCGTATAATTCTTGATATTTTATCGTCTTATTTTGGCGTTCAGAAAGATGTTTTGCCAGCTCACGCGGCAAAGAAAGTCGCTCGCAATGTCGTACAAGGATTAGGGCAGGCACACTGGGTTACTTCAGGTTTTCTTCTCATCATATATTTTCTGGACATTCAATTCATCATATTTCAGTTGAATAAATTTCGTCTTTCACTGGTCCTCCTTCGCCGAAATTATGCAAATTGGGCCAGGAGCCTGACCTTCACACTTGAAATCGGACGATGCACTTCCTCCTGTTCCGAATATTGCAAAAGTTGGGGTTGCCTTCCCTTCTTTAGTTGGAAATCCCAACATCTCGTGCCCCTCTGTTCAGATGTACTTCAACATCTCGTGCCACTCTGTTCAGATGTACTTCAACATTTCTAATGGCATGGGCCTCTGAGTAGCACAATATATTACTTATGATGAAGGCCCTTCCCGCAAATATTGTCGTTCTCCTCGAACGGCCCAATCAAAATCCATTACAATGCCATTAGTGCCGGCGTACATATTTTTGGTTTAGACTATGCGTTTTTGGTTAAGATATACAGACTGGCAATGAAAGATGTCTCTTCCCTGCCTTAGCCACCAGGATCGATCCTCCAACGTATTCCGTAACTTTCTCATTAATCAGTTCGAGTGCAATTTTTGTTCACGACTGACTTGCAAGGTACGACGCGGAAGAGTACGTGATTTTAATAAATTATAAAATGGAAAATAAATTCATTAAATGTAAAATCTAAATCTAAATATACAGAGTTGAGAAATCAAAATACCCACCAACCCTGAATGTTGGATTCGCCTGCAATTAAGTAAATTGACTGCCCATTTAAAATCTTTACTCGGTTTGTTCACGATGTAAACTGATAGTGTATTTATGGGAAGATGCGGTTATAGATTTTATGGTAAATATTGTTCTTAATTTCATTGGCAATCACGCAGAAATTACAGGATCCTGGCAATCACGTAGTCTCGATAAGTTTTGTGTTCTAAGACAAGACTATATACGTCTAAATTTGATTTCCTCTGTAAATAAATGTACAGAAATTCTCTCATGACTCATAAGTAAGTGGGAGTAGTGATTCATTACATAAATAATTTTTAGATTGTGGTAGGAAATAAATAATAAGTATGGTCTGGACAAGTCTTAGGTTCCAAAACAAGATCATATATACCCAAATTCAATTCCCTTGACCAAAAATAAAACTATTACAAATACACTCCAAACATCAAAACTCAAAAAACCAAAATTAATGCCGGCAACCTAATGAGTATTGACTTTGTTTCGTCATGTATGGTTGTTGCTTGTTTAGCGCTGGTGTTTTCATCTTTTGCAGAGTTGTATGAATATGGCAAAGCCTACCCAAGTGAACAAGGAAAATTAAGAATCCTGATTCAACGAAGCATTGATTAGACGCTGACATCAAGTTGTTTGAACCAGTTGGTGACAGAAAATCTTTGTATGAATCAGTATAGATATTGTATAGATATAGGTATCATCACGGCCCTGCAGCAGTTTAGAGATAAGGCTCAAAAGGATGGACAGAAGAAAACTGAGCAGATAATCAAGAGGTAACACGCAGCTGAATATTTCCATATTTCGGCAAATTTCCTTACTATAATGGCAAATTTTGATTTTGGAGAATTTTTCTATTCCTTCATATTCTTCAAAAGCTTTTGAATGTTTTTTCCTTTGATCTTTATCTGGTCAGAGTTGAGGATCTTTATCAAGGTTCGGGGCATATGATTTTGTTTTGCTGAATGAACAGATTTCATTGTCTGAAACTTAATGTAGAAAGTAAAGAATCCCTCTATCAGTAAAGCTTATCATACTATCAGTTTGATTTGAATTTTGCATAAATATTTTCCAGAAATATGTATAAGTAGCATCGAATGCTCTGTACAGTGTGGATGCATGTAAATTAAGTATTCATAGGTTACTATCTCTAAGCGCTAAACAAAGCTTTCTTAGCCCCGCCTGAATTTATGACCAAAACCGTCTAGAGACCATTGACTCATTTATTCCTATTTTCCGCTCATCCTTGCAGGAAAGAAAGGAAAGGAAAGAAAGCTCCTCAAATTTGGTGTCCACATTTATATTTTGTGATTGATCATTAAAATTAGATATTTAGCCATTAAATAATGAAGAGTTTACATTTTATTAATGTGTAAATAGAATTTACTTAAGAATTAAGAAAAATTCTCTTCTTAATTTAAAATATTTAATGAAACAATATGATAAATAAATCTCCCTCAAATAATACGCGGAAGCACTAAAGGACGGATATGGAACGTCTGTAATCTTAAAAGTGGCCACATGCACTGCCTATTTTCCTCTAAATCATACGACCTTCAACGAAATTTAGAATATATATAAAAACCACTTTGAATTGAAAATTAGAATCTGTATAAATAAGAAGTCGTGAGTGTAAAATGAAGTTTAGAACATAGAAAGAAGTCGTGAGTGTACCTTTTTTCCTTTTAGTAGTATACAAATAAAATTTCAGGAGCTAAATTATTTGAATGCATTTTTAATAGCGGCATATAGCTCAATTATATGAATGTATTTTTAAGAGGCGCATATTTTTAATTTATAAAATTTTAGAGTTAAATTATTATATTTATATATTTTAAACATTTTTTTCGGATTTTACGAGATAAAAGTATTTTATTTGATAAATCTTTGAAATTTTCCAAATTAAATTTAAAAATTCTTTTATAAAAATATTATCAAACATAATTGAAATTTTATTTGATTAATACGCTATTATTTTATTTACATTTTAAAATTTGGTCTCATTCTCTTATATATATATAATATAATTTTATTTAATTAATACACTTTATTATTTATTTATTTATATATATATCATATTTAGCAACACAATTAACAACATGGTTGAAAATTTTAAAAGTATATACCTATTGCCCCTAGTATGGTATTGATATATTGATGGTGTATTGATATTATTGTAGTGATGGTGTATTATAATGCAATGTAATATAATGTTTTGTAAATATTTTGATTGGGTCAAATTACATTAAAAAATTAAAAAGGAAATATAAATATAAAATTAATAACTAATTATAATTATAATTATATTTAATTGTGCTTAGAGGTTGTCTACAACTCGGTATATCACGTGATTTTCTTCCTTCTTGCATAGTTTCACGTGTGTCTTTTTTCATTACTCATCGGCATAGAATCCGCGCTAGCCCCTTGATATCTCCACATAGGAATCACAAGCGTAGCATAAATTTTTGGCCACAGATTTAGTTTGCAAGTTGAACAACACAAAATATATGCAACAGAGCTTCATTTTAGAACATATTTCATGGAAAAACAAATTAAAAAATCACCTTAAAATGTAGTTTTTCTATGGGTCTTCAAAACATGGGCTTCAACCCTTCATATTCTCTACATCTAGGCTTGGATTAGCCAGGCGGATATTTCCTATGGTTTTATACTTCTTC